>CM048039.1:6962500-7157500 GCA_026259375.1 Verasper variegatus
AATTAGTTTGTAAAACTGTCCCAACTTGAAGCAATGACAACAAAAACAAAACGCTGGTTGACCTTTAACTACAGTATTAGATTTTGATCATTAGAGCTGTCGTCATTTATGTTAATTTTAACTTGTTTAACTGAATTACATTTCCAGTGTGACTCACAGTAAGTGCAACTGGAAGCGACATGCATGGATCAAGTTCCTGTATCATCATTAGAACCAGTGACCAGTAGTGAGGGAGTGCAAGGGTCAGTGCTCAACAGCAGTTTAACAAATAACATTACATGCTCATCCATAATAGACAAGTTTGAGGCAAAGGAAAAGCATATGGTGAGAAATGCTAGTAGTTTTTATTAGAGTTATTTGAGTTTTTTTGGAGAAATTAAAGGGTACCATAAAATAAAAAGACATTCTCAAAAGATATACCTGGAAAGGTGAAGAATAAACAGCCATGGGGCTTCAAATATGGAAGCAGGATGTGACTGTGACATTATTCCTGACATCAGAGACCTGATGCAACCATTGTAAAGGTGGGTAGGATATCATTTCACCCACTTTCTCCCATTTCCCCCCCCCCTCCTCGAGACGAGAGGCACTTGGCTAACCTCTGTGCTCTCTCAAACTCGAGTCTTAATCACAGGGAACAAATTGCTTGGCAGGATTCCCTATTTGCTGTTTGAGTGCTTGAGTATGTGAGATGAAGAGCAAGCCTGCCTAACTCTTCATGCTGGCACCCTCTAATTACTGCGTGTTTACCCCTCCCTCCGATTCACATCATAGATGTAAGGACAAAATTATTACCCTCTATTTAAATGAAGTAGCCTGAAAGCTGAATTAAAGGTAGCGATATGGGAAGATATGTTCATTAAGATATATATGGGGAAAGTAGTAGCTCATTTTGTGAAGTCGATTGTTAGGTTAAGTGAAAACCAGTGGAGTCTGTGGACAGAGAGACAAATGGTGAAGTGCTTTTCCCACCTCGTCGTGGGGCCTCTAGGCCTTGAGAGGAAAGCAACAGCGGAAGGAAAACTTACAAGGGATTCCCATTTCCTGCCTGTGCTCTTCAAAACAGGCACGTGTGTGTGTGTGCATGCTAATGTGTGTGTGTGTGTGTGTGTGTGTGTGTGTGTGTGTGTGTGTGTGTGTGTGTGTGTGTGTGTGTGTGTGTGTGTGTGTGTGTGTGTGTGTGTGTGTGTGTGTGTTAATGGTTGAGGAATTTTAGCAGCTGCCCTAAATCCTTTCTGTGAGTAAAGGGGCCCATTGATGGGCTCTGCATTACAAAAATGGCAGAAGACACACATACAGACCCTCTTTTCCATTCCTCCCTTGGCTCGTTTTTTGTTTACTACTCCCTAATCATATATAAGATCATTGGATACTCAGAATAATTTTCACCCTTGTTTGTTGTGTGTTATTTTTCGATGAGCTCAGCCTTATTCAACTGGAGAACCTCCTGCCATTATTTGCAGATTATAACATCAGCTAATGACCTGACATGTAAATGTAATGTAAATGCACTCTAGCTGCTCGTGTTGGAAGAGTGCGGGTGGAGAATATTAGCTTTCATGAGTCACACCAACATTACTGTTCATCATATCCATTACAGGTTTTGCTGTTTCACCCCCACTGGGAGCACAAAGAAAAGCTTTGACACTGGCTCAATGCCATTAACCACCTCAAAGATTTCGATTAAGCAGATGGGTGATTGTTTGTTTTGGTTTGACACCCGGCCACTTTCTCATTTGGGATGGGGGTTCAGGGCAGGAGGTGGGCTTGTGAAGAGGTAAACCAGGAGAGGGGGCCTGCGGGAGCTACGGGTGTGTTATAAAGACAAAACTCGAGGAAGTAAATAAGAGTGATGCAGCCAACTGCCTGTCAGCGCTGTCCACTTGAGATGATTAATGGCCACAGGCTGTGATGGACAGAGGCAGAGAGAGAGAGAGAGACTCCTGTTCAGTGAAATCACCAGTCAAACAGGGAGGGAGGAACAGCAGGTAGAGACGAGGGTTTTAGCTCCTCGTGCCCCAGCTAGAGCCTCATACGTCACATACAGCACAGGCTAGATCCATCCCAGTGTGACACTCTTAACCGGTGGTGTAGATTCAGCTTAAGAGGGACCCCATGGTGTATCGCTGCTTAAAAGTTATTTTAGGGGGAAATCCTCATGTACGAGATTTAGCTCTGTTAATAGTAATAAAGGGGTAAGCCGGACTTGTCTCTGTCATTAAGTCGTGTGGTCTTGATGGGGCCTGGGAACGTGTGATTTGGAGGGAGACATAGGAGGGGAGATGGTAATGAGCATAATTAAGATGTTATTTTTCCTTATCTCCACAGTCAGTGGCTCTGCACTGCTTGTTCCTGTCAAGCTTAATTGAGGCAGCCAGTGATGTTTCCAGGGGCCGTATAGCAAATGGGAGTTTGTAGGGTTTGGTTTGATCTACACTCTTAGATGTGAAAGTCAATCACTAAGTTTAACTTAGCCATGAGAAATGAATTTTCTTTTATTAAATCAAAGAAATATACATTGCCAGGTTATATTTTTGGTTGTATTGTGGTGTGGGAAGAGTGGCTTCCCAGCGGGACATGAGAGGAAGTTCACTAACTGTAACCCCGAGACCAAGAGCTCTGTCCACACCAATTACACCATGAATGGGCTCTGGGGGATCCATGTATGCATTATATTACTCCCCGGTCAGCGTCACACTGGCCCTCGTAACAGGCAGGCCCTCTGTACAAACACCACACCACAATAGGAACATTCTCTGGCTCTTTGATACGGCCCCCTTTTCCTTTAGTTAACACCCCACAACTTCTGGAAAATGGCAGCAGCTGGTTGGTTTAACAACAAAAACACTGGCCATTGTGAGCAACATTTTAGATAGTGCTGTACAGCAGCTAAAATGATTTTCATTCCAGAGCAACCTTTTGACCTTCTGCTTTGTCTGACAGTTGTTACACAAATATAATACTTTTTATCTGCACTTATGTGAGAAACGATTTTCAACTAGTTTCTCTAATCGGACTAATTACAGATGCAAGTCTCAAGATGGATGTAATTGTCAAGAACCGAGAAGCATGTTTTACATAGAATGCACCAATAAATTGTAGTTGGGAAATTGCATTTTGTCTCTGTCCTTTTGCTCCTCCTTTGCCCCCACCCCATTCTCCTTCCCCCTCTGTTTATTGTGCTACAGTTACAACCACTGAAACTTGATAACACCATGGGGGATAGGGGCGGAGGCCCGTGCTGTGGCCTGTTTGGTGAGTCCAGGGGGAGGAGGGGCTGGATTAAGGGGCCTCCTGTCCAACACGGGATGATTAATGATCTCCAAATAAGTGGGGGCCAACCTTTTTGATAGGGCAGCGCCGACGGACGGCAGACAAGGGAGTGACAGTCGCGTGTCTCTATGTGTGAAAAGGGAGAAAAGGGAGCGTGAAGAATGAAGAGGGCAGACGTGGAAACCACAGGAGACAAGGGCAGACGGGGTGCCAGGGTGACTAAGAGGAAGTTAAGGGAGGTATTGGCCAGCTTATGTAGAAACAAGGCCACGCTCTGTCATTTCCCTTTGAAAGCACCTTGTCAGTGGGCTGGAACTGACCAAGCTCTCCAACCAAACAGAAAGATAATCAGGTAGAACTGGTAGCAAAGGGCCTCTACTCTCAGGAAAGGGTGGGAACCCAAATGATACAGAGATTCCAACCACTGCTTTCTAATCATTGCCCCAAGTCAGACTGCAACTGTTCTTATTGGACATATCCTTCCCTGAATTTGTGATCAAAGATTTTATGGTCACTGTGTTGATTTTTTGAGGCCTGAGATTATCTTTGCCTTTGGTAAACCCGTCGTCTGGCAAATTACAGCGTTTAGGTAGCAAGCCCATCTAAATGGTTATGCCCTTCTCTTCCTTCAAAAGAAAAGGAAAATGTAGTTTCCCTGATGTTTTTCTGTGTGGGTGTGTTATAGAACCGATTCAAATCTTGAGACTGTTTTTTACTTTGTGTTTTTGTTGGTCTTTGTCTCTTTTCCTCTTTCTGTCTCTTCATCCCAACCCCCAATCCGCACAGCCTCCCTGTTATTTCCTCTGTCATTTAGCCCTGCTCTAGCCTAGGATTGCCACTGTGCTGTCTATCTATAATTACGACCATACTGTACAGGGATTTGAGACTCTAAGCTGCAGAGCTGGGAGATTCTTAATCAAGATCCTCATAAGTAACTGAGCAGGGACGACTACGACAAGTGCAGGCCTCATGCTTCTAGCGAGGTCATCGGTCAGGGTAAAAATATCACTGGCTATCCAGTTCATCCATGCATCTTGTTCTGTCTTCTATAGAAAACATGTGCTAACACTGTGAAAAACCGACAACAAGTTAGACAACTTTTTGGGAAATGTGCATATGTAAGAATAACACATCACTACAGAATGGATAAAGGACTAGAGAGTTAAAACACAAGCTGTTGCAAACACATTGACATTGCACACAAAAAGTGTAATATGGCTGAAACTCTTTTATGACATATTAAAAATGAATAATATGAACTATGCAATGATGTAAAAATATATTTAAGCAAAAATGTAATGCTGCAAAGGGCAATGGTGTAAAGAAACTATGAATTAGAACAAATCAATGAATTAATATTCAAAGCTAATACTTAATATTGATCTATTAATTATAAAAGCAGTACTAGGGATTTACATTTTTAAACTTGATGTAGATGGGACGTAGATAGGATTTTATTATTCAAGAAATGGCACCTTGAGATCCTATTTTATAAAAACAAATTCCAATTTAAATTGAAATTAACTTACATTTTACATAATGTCTAAGTAATGACTATGTTGGCTTTTTTCCCACTCACTTGTGTCTTTGTGGGGACTTTGTTAAGCTGTTCCCACATGTAAATCTCCTGTGATCTACAAATTTCCCAAACTTGTGCTACTCTGCATATCTGCCTGTCTTGCTTCTCCATCTGTGTCCTGTGTGTGCTCTTAAAACAATGTTTCCTGGCCCCCACATCCCTGTGATGGATGGTATGAAATACATTACAGCCCCCAGAGGAGCCCTACAGCAGTACAATAGCCTTGAGCTCACTTCCAGTGAAGGTCTGCAGCAGTGTTGCATAAGCTACACAGTAAAATATAGGATTGCAAAGGGGCCTAATGGAAAACAAGATACTTGATTTGAGGGAAGAAATGGATGTGAAACACGCCGACACTGATGCCACCCTGCAAGTGCCATTTTAGTTGCTGTGTATCGTCTATTGTGTGACATTCTCCATTCCCTGGTGCCTTTTTCTGTCGTGTAAGGTTCTACATTTTTAAAACTTCAGTTTTATATGTAGTAAATTAGCACTCCTCTTTTTCACTGACCGTTTTTAATTTATATTTAATCTATTGTTTGTAATTTTCGAGTTAAAGCATATTGGGCTCTTAAACCTATTTTAAGTCACTTTGCATTAAGAGCATCAGCTAAATCCCTGAAAGGTAAATGTATAACCCACTGTCATGGATTCCAAATGCCAAAAGTAATTAGCATTGATGGGAGTTAACATTTCCCAAGATGAGTGCACAACCCCCCTCCAACAATCGCTTCCCCTGTTTCGACATATCCCTTTTTCTCCTCGGCTTATAGCAGCTGATGTCTGCCGTATTGATCAGTGGTGCTGGTCCCCAAATGGGGCTCGTCAGCTGATGACTTTATCTGTCAGTCCGGGTGTCCATTGATTGAAGCAGTTAGCTGTGTTATAAGGCTTGCTCGAAGGAAAAGCGAGCCCTGTCAATGCTACACCTGCCGGTGTAGACATCACTGTCACCCACTTACATGTTAAAAAAACAATACCAGCAGTGAGCTGACACCAGTGTTGGATAGAGACCTTAGAAACATGGAGGAGATAGTGTAGTGTCAGATTTTTTTTCTTTTTCCATCTATGCATTATACTTCTTTAAATTATGTTTGGTTTTTTTGTACAAATTCTTTGTCGCTCAACCATTTGCTCTTTATATTAGTTTTAAAAGCAGAACGTTTCCCCTGACTATCTCCTCCCGTCTCTCAATTGTTTTACCTGCAGTTTCTAGCTACGAGTGGAAAAAGTTCAGCCTGACCTCCGTAGCTTAATCATAGGAATCTGCTGTTGATGCCAAAGCCCCTCCCTCTATTATTCACACAACATACCATTGTCATGTTGCTGTGACATACATTCTTGACATTTCTGTAAAGATCAGAGTTGCCTGTTTACAAGGGCAAACCGTTGGGTTAATTGTCTCCGACTTGATTAGAGCAGAGGTCGTCCACTATATTTGACAATGCTGTGTAGTTTTCAATCGTACCGCTCAAAGACGTTCACATGATGTCATCTATCAGAACTGGTTTTCTTATTTAGTGTTTTAATATCTGACACAACAATCCTAAAAATGTCACAAAATAAGACTTTCTTAATTATGTTTACACACCAACCTGCTTTCGAGAGCAGCACTTGTTTTTAAGTACATGAACACACTCAAATGTACTGTGTACATTTGAGTGTGTTCATGCTCACTCTTGAGTAGTTCAAGTTGTGGATAGAAAACAGCTTTGATTGGCCTTTTCCTAACTGAATGAAATTCATAATACAGGCCTGTGTCATCTGTGTTTATATCTGCAGCCAATGTCAACAAACATTTGATCTCATCCTCTTCAACAAACACACACTGTTACTTATGGTTTTTACAGGTCCTTGATATTCTTCTGTGCAAAAGTTATTTTTATATATTTCTACTACTAACCGGTTAGTTCCTGTAAAAAATTACAATTAGACATGACCCTGATTTATGATGCCGACTTGAATTTAATGGATATGGTTCTAAAAAGTAAGGCTGGGCAGTAAATTTATATAAATAATCATCCAAATACAATTTTCATTAATATAAGTTGATGTTATACTTGTGCATTGGGCAAGCACATTGAGAAGGTAGAACAAAGTTGTTGTTACACAGTTATTAGGATTAATATTTTGTTGTTCATCAAGTGTTTGTCATTGTCTGCTCTTAAAGAAATTAAGATAGATGTGTTGATATTCAGAAAGTTTTGAAAAGCAGAAGCAATAAAAAAGATTCAACAGTAAGAAAGTCCCAGCAGAACTGTGCAGTGAGGTGGGAAAATGTTCACTCATTGAATGAATGGCTCACTCATGAACAGGCGTTAGTAGTTGCTGTAATGTAAGTAAAGTGTACGACTGGGGGGCTGAAGACATGAAGTTATTGGAATATTTAAATCAACCCCTCACAGTGAGTCGGTGCAGCGCAATAAAGATTGTATAATCTCATTCATTTATCATAGAGTTAGTGTGCAGAATGCTGGTGTCACGATAACACTCTCTGTCTAGTACATAGTGCCTTAACCACCTGCAGATTTTCACAGATCAGCTAAATGTTTACAGTAGATAAACATTCACAGATACTGGTTGGTTACCTTCAAATATGGCTGCTGGGTGAAGTAACCTAACCACATGCCATGAGAAATAGCCCAGAGCTCTAATGCATGGATGCACAAACGCATTGTATTCGACACACACAAGTCAATGTTTTTTTCCTTTTTTACCAAACACAAAACTGGGCAGAAGGGAGGGTATTTCACCTGCATGGCAGACATCTATCAGGTCTCCCTTCAACCATCAGATCAATCCCTTATTTTAATAATATCCAATATTTTTCTGTGAATTCCAATCACAAATTAAAGCATTTCACTTCTGGATTTGCTTGCATTATTTTATTCAATGGTCTTTTCCCCACTAGGCTTTTCTTACCATGGAGGAAAAGAGCTGTGATCTGATGACTAATGAATAAATATATACAACTCTATGCAAATAATATTGTTGCGTTTAAATTTGTATTAATATGAAGAGACATCCTGCATGGGAAATCAAATAAAAAAAATCTTCATATTTCCTGTGTGGTGTACGTCTCTCAGGTGTCTCACATCACCTCTGTCTTTCTGAGATACTTCAGAAACTGAAAGAGTAGTGACCCTGAATAACCAGTAGTGACATCAGCCAGCTCACCATTCATCCACCTATCCACTCATCCATCGCTGTACCAGCCCGTGTTGATTGGGGTCTGGTTAGTTGATCTGCCAGGTCTCTGGGGATCGAGGGGACTTGGGTTACAGTTGGAGAGACCATCTCACTTTTCGCGCCGTCCAACCTTTTCAATCCCCCTCCCCCTCTATTTCACCAGGTGACCCATCTTCATGACCCACGGAGAAGGAGTCATGTTTCTCTCTCTTTTTTCGTACTCTCTTGCATTCTGTGCACACTTCTCGTTTCTTTTCTAAAATGCAGAAAGATGAGGGCTGAACCAAACAGTTAACAGTTCTTTGAACATCATATGTATGAGATTTATTGCAAAATTGCACTTGACAAACATCTAATCATGTGGTTGAAGTTCTAATAGTGTCATTATTTGTAGTTTGACAATCTCCCCTGTGTGAGAACGGCTCCCGCTGAGATTTACAGCTTGTGGCTGTTGTTTGGAACCTCGCCAGTTTTTTTTTAATGTTTTACACCACAGGCTGATGCAGTCGACAGTGCACAGCTCCTTAAATATACTGGCTGCCTGCTCGCTATAATCATTTTCACTAAGGAGCTACTCTCTCTGTTTCCTGAGTAAATATAGTTTTGAGTGACTTATCCATCAGTGAAGGTTATTTTTTTTAATGAGATGGAGGGAAGACTGAGAGAATGCGAGAAGAGAAGAGAATCTGGTGCTCAATAATTGTCCGAAAATGACAAGTTCAATCTGAAACGTGTTTATGGCATTTATCAGACCTAGTTTTAGAATCTGGTGAAGGTGTTTCTTTTCTTCATCTCATCAATAAAGGGACACGTATGCATGTGAAAACTCCATACACAGGATCTTTGGTATATTAAAATCATGTGATGTGTACATGTGGCTTTACTAGACCCAGTGTTGTGAGAAGGACTGCGTTTTTATTGCTTATCACATCTTGGTTAAGTATAGTTGAAGCCAAGTCATTATTTCTTTGTCTTTGTGCCTTGCCTTTCTCCCTTTGTTTGTCTCTCTGCCTTCCTCGCCCTTGCAATTCACATTAATTGCACTTTATTGATATGACATGAATGAAACCTATGCAGCCAGCAGTATAGAGCACATCAATCCAACATATTATGGACTTTATTAGATGACTGTTCCTGCCTTCCTATCTCTCTGTCTCTACCAGCTGTGGCTGGAGCTTCATGCTTGGAATAGCGATGTATCTATAGTGTAACGTTACAGCGTTACAACACTTGATATGAATTGGTCCATCAGGCGAGTGGTGGCTCTGCCTAGACTAAAGATAGCAAATTCCATACACTCAAGGATTTTTTACCTTTTATGTCCCTGACCATGCATCAAAAATAAAACAAACATGCCCCAGCGTACAGCAGGGTCCTCGACAATATGCTGCCCGACGTTCAAACATATAAACCAAACAGCCAGGGGGCTGCCCGACATAAAGTAAACTTTCAGCATGTGGAGCCCAGACACCCGTCTCTCTCCTGTCAATGTCCTTCTGTCCCATGCTAATGAAGGGTTTGGGCTGTCCTGTAGTGATTTTCTCTAAAAACAAATTCTATATTTATCTTGTATATTTTATGTTATTTATGTATATAAAAACACACTCTCAACACCTGTTACCAACAGCAATATATTCAGTGGTGCAGTTAATGCAGTCAAAATGTCATCTTCTTGACACTTAATGCAGGAGGCTTTGTTGACAGTAAATAATTTATAAACACCTTTAGGATCAAAGTTTCTTACAAACAGTTGTTCCAATGAGCGACAGGAATGTACTCAAAAGGAAATAAGGATATAGTCCTGACCAGAGAGTTTGGTCTGATCCGGAATGTCCATTTGGTGATTGTAGTAAGGAGGAGGAGGAGGAGGAGGAGGAGTAAGGTGTGGGTGGGTGGTTAGGCTGTGGGTGCTCTGAAAGGACTCAGACACTGCTATGAGGCCAGGGGCTGTTTGTGTTGGCTGACACCTTCCTTATAACAGTAATCCAGTCTTTCTCCAGCTGGCTAGCTACTGCACCTCCCCCTACCTTTTTTCCCATCCATCCTTCCTTCCCTCCCTCCTAGAGGTAGCAAGAAGTATCTCTCTCTTCATGCCTTCTCTTTCACTTATCTGTTTTTTTTTTTTTTTTTTAAATCTCTGTTCATTTCCCTCTTATCTTTTCTCCTTTGTGTTCTTTCTCTTTGTGTCAGCATTTGAGTCACTAATCAGAGTCCAAAAAAGCAAAAATAATCCAATTAAATAATCTTTAAATTGATTGCCGCAATTAAAGCAGCCAAAGACAATGTGATGACGTGGTGTTTTCTTCCGGTTCCTCTTGTTTTTCTTGTCTTTCCTCACTATAGATGGTGTTAAAACCAGCCAAAGCTCATTGTGTAAAAAATTCATTTCCTGTATGTTGTCCACTGGAAGGATGTCGCTCTGTAACTTAATTATTTAAAAAATGTCCATCTTGTGAAGTCAGCGATATTTAATTTACCACCACTAGCGTCAGGGACACCCAATTGATTTATTATAGAGGCCCTTTAATGTGAACAGCTGTTTCCTGCTAAAAAATAGGTCAGGGGTCAGATAAAATGACCTCTTTTTTGTCCTCACATTGAGATATAAATATGTGGTAAAGGTTATTTATTTTATTCAGATGGACGATCTGTCTCTGTCTGTCACAGGTTAGTGACATATTGTTTATGTCTAATAAATGTCACCAGCCCCTGAAATGACGAATAAAACAATAACATATTTTATTTTATAATTAAGTTTTAATGAATGTGTTTTATCATCATTTTGCTGTGTTTCTGTCAAGAGGTTTATTTTCCTATAGTGTCAATGATTTATATCCTTCTGGGAAATCAACACAGGCATGAACTTTATCAAATATAAAAACAATTGATTATCTGCAGAAAATATCCACTACATCATCTAATATCAAACAGTTTTTTTCCCTGCAAAACCCTTAAAGGAAAGTCTGTCACTAAGTTTTTTCAAGCTGTCCATTTCAGTCACACTCATTGCCCCTTTTTCTCCTCTGTCAGACTCTGTATCTATATCCCTTATCATTTGAAGTCTAGCCGCTTGAAGCTAACCGTGTGGCTCTGGTGTTCACAGTGGAAGTCAGAGGAAAGACTTAGGGAGTGGTTCAGGGCCCCTCAGCCGCAGCACTTCCCACCAGAGGGACCTCTGACCCCTGGTGCCATTAATCACTAGGCTCCTGATGGCCCTGTCCCTCGGGGAAAATCAGTCCAGGGCAAAGGATGATGGGAGGTGAAGCCTGCAGCCAATTACAGATTGGCTCAGAGCAGTCGAGTGGACAAATCACGGCTTCACAGAGAAATGAAATACCCAATAGTTGCCCACATGAAGCGTGCATAGCCGAATACCTTGAAGTGATCTTGTGTCAGTGACGCTCATGTTGTCTCCAGTCTTCTCTAAAGAAAGGTTTACATGGCAGCAGTAATAACAGCAGAATAGGGTGCATGGAGTGGTCTGTGAGGCAGAGGAGTTGTGCTGCTCTGATCAAAAGAGATGTTTTGGACTGGTCTAATTAAGCCTGTTAGAGCTAAATGTCTCCAGGGTTGGAAACGGAGCAGATGTTAGACTCCAAAGGCGGGCGGCACATTTATTATCTCAAATTAGAGAACTCTCTGGGTAACTGCCCAAGTGTTGGTAATGTGATTTTTGGTCAATTATGGCATTATCAAAGGTGCTTTCCCAGCCCTTTCATATGTGGTCAAGCCGTGTTGACATTTGAAACCTGGCTAATGTCACGTGTTGACTAATTAATACGGTTTTAGGTTTCAAAAGCAACTTTGGTCCGCTTATGATACATAGATAGCTATTTGGTTTTCTCTTAAACAGACACATACACGCTACGCTCGGCTCTCTTATCTGAAATCTGTAATTTGTTCGTCTTGTTTATGGCTATGCGCTCTAAAAAATAGCTCCTTGCAAATGTGTTAATTCAGATGTTGATGTGACAGCAGATGCTGATAAAGAGGTGAATAAACGCGTAGACATGAATTAAAGCCTAACCAACTGCTGGCCTGTCACTATGGGGCCAGTGCTGTTGTGTCTCATTTGTTGTGCTCTCATTGTTCATGGCTGGGCCTGTATGAAAACATGGCTTCCTGCTGACCTGCAGTTTAATTCACACATCAATAACCCCTGGCTGATCTCTGACCCCTCTAGTTGTACTAATTGTTTGATGCAGGATTGATGTCCAATGCTGCATTAAAGAACCGATGAGGCGCTGGCAGCAAAGCATTCCTGCTGCACGGTGTGTTCTGGAAATGTTTCTGTTGCCCAAAGATGTGGTGGAAGTTCTGCACAGCCTAGCAGGAATGTGTAACGTGTATTGTATTGTGTTGTTTTCTACTATTACATTTTTAGTTGAAATTTATTTACTACTACTATATACTGTTAACCTGGTGATTTTGAATTGGTGGATTTCATTATAAAAAGAAATAATTCAACTTAAGAACTTTGAAGATCGCTACCAACAATTGCTTAAACAATCAACATTAGCTGGATAACTAAATGGGGAATACAGCCCTGGTCTTTATCCGGAACATTAAATACTATTTCACTGGTCCTCTCCTCATGCTCTTTACAAAGCTAATTTAAATGATCTGTAAAAGAAGCAGGCATCTTGGCAAAGGGCCCATTGGTTTGCTGATTGGTAATTGGCTCTAGAGATAAGATGGCTGTTTTCCAAGAACAGCATTTTCTTCAGCTTTAACAAGATGAAACAATATTAACCACATACCATGGTGCTGTGTTGCTTTGGTTATGTTCATTTTACAGGGTGACAGGAGGTTTGTAGGCCGGTTTACAGGACTCCAGATGTGCATTTTTGATTTGACATTTTGTAGGTACACCAGTTCCAACGAATGCAATCTATTTCAATCCTTGAATATTTATTTTCATGAATTTGTTTTGCATATATGATGTATTGTATTGCATTAGGTTTTAGGGGTGTACCTAATAAACTGGTTCCACTGTACATACTGTGTTCCTACATATATTTTCCACTTCTCCTATGATATCCCAGTGGGCCATAATTCCTTGCTGGCCTGTGGTTCTCCATCTTTTCCCAACCATCATATAAAGAAACACTGATTATTATAATCCTTTATTATGACCTAATTTCCCTTCCCAAACACAGGCTGAGCTTTTGTCCTCTAGAAATCTGTTGTATTTCTAAATGAAAAACTAAGGGAACTAAAGAGGAAGAAATGTTTAATTCTCCAACCACTAACATTACATTTAATATGCAGTGCACTAAACTGGTCAGATCCATGGTGCCCGAACAGTGATGCCACACCTTCTTGATCTCCCCACTTATGCATGTCCATGTGTTCACCCCTTGCACATGGCTTTAAGACATGTTGCTAATTTAAGAAAATGAATCAGGGCTAATCTTCATGGCCTGATCACACTGCTATTTTACAAAGTCATTAATGAGTCCAATTCCAGGTTAAGAGCAGCCTGTGGAGGGGCTGAAGGATTGGCTGGCATTAACTATGAAGGCAAATCTGTGTGACTCCCTTGTGCCAGACCCAGCAGCACTAACAGCAGAGGGGTGTGGATTTACTCGGTACAATCCTCTAAATGAGCTTCATTATACTGGCCTATCCAGGAGCCTCCCACCCACCGCAGCCCATGGATTAGCAGGTCGTCACAATCCCCAGTCCCCTCCTCCCACTCCATGCGTACACTGTTGCACATTGCACTTTTTGATTCTGTTGCATACGAGCGTCCAGCTCCTCCCCCCTCGCTGTCCTCCCCCTTCCTCCTCTCCACACGGTTCCCTGCAAGCCTCACTGCAGATAAGCTGTTGACAAGATTAATGCATCTGTATCAAAAGTCTAGAGCCGCTTTGCTTTGTGTTGTTTGTGAATCCCCTTTCCAGGTCAAGCCAGATTGCCTTAACTGGGCTAATATGTTTTCAAGCCAAATTTAAAAGGCATGCAGGCAACAGGTCTGCCACCCTTGTCTTACCAGCATCCTGACACCACTTAGGTCACTGTCTGGAGGTCATAAATTTATCCTGGGGGTTTGGCAGTTTTTAATAAATAAATACATAGTATGTAGACTTCATATGACTTTTTTATTTTCACTGTACCAGCTTTAAATACATTTGTGTGTTTGATGCAAATATGTCTCAGCCGGGATGCACATAAGAGAAACCATCAGCATTACGGTTTACATTCCTGTTGAGACTGACCCTGTGTCAAAACATGCACACTTGATACACATTTTGAAACTAGAAGGTCACTCAGTAGAGCACATACCTCCGCCATTACCACATGTAAATTCACAAGAATCACTTTGTCATTTGGATCAGCATCAAATCGTGCATTCTCACAAATATCAGTCCCCTTAACAAACCTGATTTTTTTCATGAATTATTCTCAGAGAAATCTACAAAATGCTGAAAATGACCTATCTCGCAATGTTAAAGCAAGTGAAAAAAATCCCAGATCTACATAAAAAATGTCTGGGTTCTTCTCTCCCTCATCCTTCCACAAAGTTTCATGGTAATAACATCTTTGGAGGAGGTGATAAGATCCTCCAGCATGTGTCACTAAGCTATTACCTCTTTAGATGTATCATTTGTAACATGCTGTGATTTTTTTTGTCTCTCCTCCTCAGGAACCCCTGTCAATCGTATCCCCATCATGGCAAAGCAGGTCCTGGATCTGTACATGCTGTACAAGCTGGTGACTGAGAAGGGGGGGCTGGTGGAGGTCATCAACAAAAAGATCTGGAGAGAAATCACAAAGGGACTCAACCTTCCTACCTCCATCACTAGTGCAGCTTTCACCCTGCGCACACAGTAAGTCTTTATATGGAACAACAACCAAAAATATTAATTTCATTGGCCACAGTAGCAGGGTTAACCCTAACCATAACCCTCATTTTAATCTCATAAAAATTATAATTAATCGTAACTAAATTAAGGATCCCTAATGTGTGACTTCTCGTATGGAAACGAGCACCTCCCTTTTGCTACAAGTCGTGTTTGTAGTATTAGAACAAGTGGGTTTTTGTGTTGCTATGAATACAAATGTCAATATTAACCGTGCCAGTGTGTTTATACACAATGCAAGTTTGTTTCCTCCACCAGGCCACCTTGCCTCTTCCCATTCAATCCCTCCATCCATTACATCACACATAGAGCCCATTGACTCCCATAGATTTATTGACATGATTTGGGTCAGAGTTCACAATGACTAAGGTGGGGTTTGACTGACAGCTTGTACGCTGAGCCTCGACTATAACACGCTCGCTCTCTTGATGGAAACCCGTCCAGAGATGTAACACCCCTCTATCCTGTCCACTAGCAGGGTGCCCTAATGAACCTTTATGTATTTTTAATGTTGGTGGGTTGTTGTGTAGGGTTGCTGTGCTAGCTCTATTTAATGGACAGTGCTGCTCTTAGCCTCGTATTGATCCTCTGTATTACTGTTCCACCATTATGCAGTCAGCATGCATAATACTGGATGTTCATTTTATCGTATGTTTTTATGGGATGGAAAACATACCAGAGCTGTGACTGTGCATAGTCGTAACGGCCCTGCAATGTCGTGTAGACTCCTCACAAAACATATTTTGTTTTCAGCTACTTGACTTCACTGTAGTACATGTAATCATATTCTACTACTGTACTTCTCACTAAAACAATGTCTTTTAACAACCCGATTCCTTGTCAGCATGTACTCACTGCTCTGCAGAAAAAAATCTTTCAAAGGCACAGACAGAATATTTTTTGTAACAAAGCCACTGTAATGTAATTATATAAATTGGTATTAATTACATTCGATTATCTGTCAAATGTCTTAATATTTTTTACTCAGACAGAACATTTTTGTTGTTGTTTTCTTTTGAACTGCATTAAGTCCCAATGATAATGTTGATGCTTGCCCTGTGAATGTTACTCTGGTGATCAGACGTGTTGCCTTGCGTGTGTGTGCTTTCAGGTACATGAAATACCTGTACCCCTATGAGTGCGAGAGGAAAGGCCTTAGCTCCCCGGGTGAGCTCCAGGCCGCAATCGACAGTAACCGACGCGAAGGCCGTCGTCCGAGCTACAGCAGCAGCCTCTTCCGCTTCTCCCCTTCTCCAAGCACAGCCCCCCACATCCTCTCACCTCCCAAGATGCACCTTTCAGCTCTGGGGCACGGGACCTCGGCAATCGTCAATGGCCTGCATGCCTCACCAGGACCCTCTCTGAAGAAAGGTAGGCATTTTAAAGTTGTGTAGGGTAATTTTAGAACAGGCACCTATGGTAGTGTGAGGTAACCTTTGTTTATTCATAAATACAATTTTTTTTACGATATGTGGGATTTTCCCACTAAACCATGCCTGTGAACAGGCAGCTCTCAGATAAACATATGAAGGGTTAAGAAGGAAACATATGTGCTCAGAGACATGTCTTTGGATTGATTAAGTTTATATTAAACTGGGTAAATGTTTATTTAAAACACTGTAGCCTCTCTACAGTGGTTGGTATAGACCGGAGTGTTCCAGTTACAGATGTACTGAGTATTTATTGTGAAATACTGCCCTCTATCGCAGTTTAGAAACACTACATCTGGTCATGCCTTTGGATAAACATGACTGGAGCAGTACTTGTGGATTAGGTTATGGTTTAAATGATTGAAGGATGTGTGTGTGGTATGAGAGTGTTCACTTGTGTGTGCATGCATGAATGTTGGTATGAGAGTGCTCTGTTATATTTATGTATTACGTTCTTGCAATGACTCATCTTCCTTCCCTCCACTATTTCCACTGTCAGTGTGTGCGTTTGTGTGCGTGGGTGTGTGTTGTCCATCCAGGTGTTTAAGAGGCCGTGTATGAACCAGTTTTGCCTCAGGCAGCTCAGAGCCCTCAACTTTACTGCTGATTAATAACATGGTTCCCACGCCGGGGGGACATTTTATGAACTTTGAAGCCTTCAGTCCACATCATTAGGATCCTGTTGATGACTGTCATTACACGATTGTCTTATCTGATGTCACTTTGACTTGGCTGGAATGTGACTGTGCCACGCATCCCGACAATACCCGCAGCTTGACTTGTGCAAGGCTTGGATTTTACTTGTTATTTACTTGATGTGGTCACATAGGAGGGGACATGGTTTTGCTGACCTCTGCCATAGTCAATGTGTAACTGCATCTGATCAAAAAGACCCCTGCTGGACTTTGAAGTTGTTCCTCAGTGAGGTTCTGTGAACAAACAGGGAGCTTGCAGGTTGTCCATCAGTTAAATAAGACTAGAGATATTTTAGACAAATGTGATTGAAAAAAACTGTTCTGATTGGCATTTAAATATAATTTCTTGTAATACGTTTAAACCAGACTTACCTACTTAGCGTTTTTAGCAATCATTCCTGACTCATAATGGGTGAGAGGCAGGGGTACGTGGTCAGGCCACCAGTGAGTCTATCTCAGAGCTGACACGCGTCCTTGAACATTCACGCTGCCTAGATCTATAATTTACATTTTCAGTCTATGCAGACCAAGTAATGGCTCCATTAGAATTTTTTAAATTATCACTCCATTTCTCTCTCTTCCAGATGACCCGATCCCCTCCATCATGGCAGGGCGGTCCTCCATGGCGCTGGCCCTGGGTCAGCAACAGGTCGCTGGATTGGCAAGAGCCGCCACACTGGAGCAGTTGAGAGAAAAGCTGGAGACCGGCGTTGGAGGAGAGGGGCCAGAGAGGAAGATGGCCCGCCTGGCAGAGGAGCAGCAGCGTCTGATGCAGCAGGCTTTCCAACACAACCTGCTGGCTATGGCATCCCAAATGCCTATGAACCTGCGCATGGGAGCCCCCATCAACACCACCAGAGGTCAGTGCTGCCAGGTTTTTCAAGATACCTTGCAACTTGAAAATTCAGTGTTTCCATCGAGTCAAAAGCAGATCTAAGTGTTAGGCAAGTTAGACTTTTTACAAAATTTGCCAAATGTTCTTTCTGTTAAATCATTGACACATTCTCTCTTGAGACAGTATGCAAATAGCTTTGTTCATGTACTAAATGACAAGGCAGTTCTGGTGTTAAGCAACTTTGTTCCAGAAAACTGAAGGTTGCAACTTTCTGTCACAATAATATCCAGTGGATATTAAATAATCGTATGAAATACTGTTACTCTGATCAACAAGAAAACCTTAATGTCAAAATTAGACAAAGTTTGACATTATATCTCTCTAAATATATTACATGTCTAAAATGCTAATAGTTGACCCCATCAGTATTTAGCCCTTTCTGCACCCACTAATTCTGTATAAACACAGACAATTGTATTTATGTTGCTATTTTGGGACAATATATCTTGTAAATATACAAAAAATCATCAAAACATTGTGATCTCTCTTTCCTCAGATCAGAAGCAGCAGGATATGTCTCTTAGCATCTCGACTAATGGGAATGCCAGCATCACAGTCTCAGTGGAGGTCAATGGTACAGTCTACTCAGGTGTGTATTGATTGTAATAACATGTGACATTTCTTTAATGCAGTAAATAATTACCCAGCTTAAATGTGTTATTAGGATGTATAACCTGCACTTAATCTAATGACGTCTCTATAACCCCCCCCCCCCCCCCCTTACAGGAACCCTGTTTGCCCACAAGTCTGCAGGGGCCCCAGGGTCTGCTGTCTCGGCTGCCGCTGCTACAGCCTCCCCTGCTGGAACCAGCACTAGCTTTGGCTTCTCTATGCCCCCGGCTCAGACCCTCAGCCCCTCGTCCTCCTCATCCTCCTCCAAGGGTCCTGGCTCGGCCGAGCCGGTCCCCAGCGGGTCACCTTGACTCCAGCTGACCTTCGTACCTGCTCCCTGGGCCTCTCTTCCACTGGGAGACCCCGCATGAATATACAGTACAATGAGAAACCAATAAGATTAACAAACTGTTGCACAACAAATACCTCATCAACCCTGTCAACGTCTTGGCTGTCCAATCATGAACACAGAGCCTGAGAATATTATATGACAACATGTGCCCGAACGCACAGCTATGCATTTTACTCAACACACAGACACACACACACACACACACACTACACAACAAACACACACAGACACACAATCCACACACGTGTTAATCCTAATGTACATGCTAAACACAATCAGCTCAGCCAAAACCCACTGACAGGTGTAGTCACAACTGAACTTGAAAAGTTTTATCTTAGGACATTTTGTTTGTTTGTTGCCATTTTTGTCGTCTGTTTTGATTTTGTGTTTTAGAATGATTTTGTTTTTAGTTTTTCCCTTTTAACATACCTCAAATCAAGTAACCTGCAGTGGTGTCTTTACCTCAGGAGCTGTAGTATATTTAACCTGAATCAACTTTATTTTTGTATTCTTTTTGACCTAGTTGCAATCAGGGGAAGTCGGGTAGCTCTCACCAGTGGAACCTTGTGTACATAGCAGCCACCTCGCAGTGACCGGCCTCTCTGGGCCAAGCTGGGCCACTCACAATTCTTTAAAATGCTGTTGCCCCCTTTGCTGAATTCAAACTGGTGAATGATCAGATGCTGTAGATCAGCACATTAAATACCTCATTTCATAACTCCGCCCTCAATTCAGATTACGTGAAATCCATTGCAGAAAGGCTGGAGGTGCAAAACCTGAATCTAACCTCTCCCAGGTCCACACAAGCTGTCCTTAAACAAATAGTGCACAAAGCTGGGGGAACAGCAACTCACAAGCCTCGCCGACCCTGAGCTCATGTCTCCACTCGGCTCCTTTGTTACAGAGCAGTAGCACCGAGGCCTTCTTAGCCCCCTGCTACACAATCAGATTGGAGCTGTTTGTAGCTCATTTTGTTTATGCATCCTTCCTCCAGCTGCAGCCACAGAGCTGAATGCCGATCTGACGGCATCATTGTCAACGCATAGTTCTCAGACCTCTGCTCTGGAGGCCATCTCTCTCTCTCTCAGGAAGTGACAACTGCAAGGACTCACTGTTAAATTAAAGGGAAACAGGATTCAAGGATTCATACCTGAAGAATGCACAAGTCTACATGACTGTTTATACCTCATCAGACTCCCTCACAAGGGGGGTTACACTACATACCTCATACGGCTGCAAGGCCATCGACGCTTGAAGCCCCAAAAACCTGTGAATGGAAATCGTACCTGAACTGAAACTGACACAAACATACTCTAACACTCTGCTTATGGTTTTGGGGACAAATAGAACTGGGGTGGGCTCGCTATCTCTCTCTCCTGTATTTACTTGTAGAAGTTTTTTATGCTTGCTTCAAACTTTCTTTCTTTCTGCCTCCCTTCTGTCCTTCTTTCCTTCTTTCTTTGGTTTCTCGAGTTGTTGTCTGAGAAGAATGATATATCTGCATCATTTTCAGGGAAGAGGAAAACAGCTGTAGCCATTTCCTCACTGACATATGTAGATTTGTGGGATTGATCACAGGTTTCAAGGTCACAGAGGTCGAGATGAATAAAAATGAAACGACCACGTTAACCTCGAATTTGATTGTGATTTGCATTATCGCATTTAATATCTTCTTTGACGACAGCAGCAAAATGATATGCATGTGTACAATCATGTGACCAGTGCTTTAACACTCTTATCCTCTGGTTCACATTGGACTCTGGTTATTGCACAGCTAAATACCAAAGACTAGCCCAGTCTCTCCTCTAGAAAGATCCCTCATACTGTCCTGCTCACACCCACTGTGGTGCACTGCACGACAGGTCAAGGTCCAATTTTGGAAAAAAATGTTGCATCTAATCTCACTTAATCTTTTTTTTATATATAAGAATATATTTAGGGTGAAATGAGGTAAATTTCTTTGATTTTGTGACATGTACAGATGGACATTATTTGTAGGCTATTAGCAGATATTTAAGTGTCGTTGTCCAGAACTTGGCCCAGATGCTGTTGCTTCTCCCTCTAATTTAATCCCACCCACTGTGGATGCAGTGCTTCACCGCCAAAGTGGACAGATGCTCATGAGTTTAATAATTATAAAGACCCACTTCCTAATGATGCAGAAACATGTGGGTTATCCCTTCAATTGTAAGGTATTTTTCTCCCTTTAATATAAATTCTTAGCATTTTCAAAACACCATAATGGATGGACATGACTTTTCTAGCTTTATCTGTGTTGAATGTGAGGCATTTTAACTGTGTAGAAACCCCTTAAAGCCCGGTGTGAACTGAGGAGGCAGACTTGTTGCTTTTTATTAGACTGTATTTTAGCCATTACGTGTCAGGTTTTGCAGACGTTTTGCGGTGCAGATCACAGCTGAGGGTTCGAGGGGCTGGACGATGGTGCTGTTAGTCCTTTTTGCTGTACCCTTCAGAACCCTGTATGACACATAACTGTATTTTATAATGGTGAGAATTGTAGATGCTGCCTTAAAAATAGTTGCTGGTGAGATCCAGACAGTGGAGCTTTCACTACTCAGCTGGCTGGGAATAAAACAAATGTCTTTCTCTTCAAGCTTAATCCTTTGGAGAGTAATCAAAGAATCCAATCAGATGTTAGACACCAGTTGTGAGAGGAGAGTTTTGCTATTTATTTGTGTTTTTTTTTTTTTTCTGGTGGACCTTGTGTTTAGTAACAGTTACGCTTAAAGACTTTAGGCTGTGTTACTAAAACACCTCCTTATTTCTAAGTCCAAGCTTTCTGTTTCATCTCCTAAGTCCAAGCAATGACTGTTTGATAATGTAGCTTCACTGCCTTTGTATGTCTGTGTGTGGTTGTGTGTGTTTCATGTGTGTGCAAGCAGGTTCAGTGCATACTGTGGTAGCAGTTTTAGCATGTAGAGAAATGTACCTTCATGCACTTATAATAACATTAAGGATACTGCTGGTGGAGCTACTGTCATGGTTATATCGAGGGGCTTCTAAAATCTTTACTGAGATATCTGGAGCATGAGGCTCATTTACAGACATGCATTCCCAGTTTGTTAAATGGGAACAGCACTGTACAGCTACAGTTATCTGCTGCTGCTGAAGAGTGATGAAGTTTTGAATGTCTGGTCACCTCCTTAATGTCCGGGCTCCTCCCACCTGACCTGCTGCATGGATGAATTTGTATGTATGTGTGTGTGTGTGCGTGTGTGTGTGTGTCTATCACAGACACCCCCCATCCAACCTCATTATACCACAATACCTCAGGGCAGTGGGCTGTACTCACTGTTGCGTTCGGGGGGACGAGTACTGACAGAGGCTGCAGTCACTTCGCCGAATGCTACGTTTGGTTTTTGCTGTTGCATTTTTGGATTTTTCTTTTCTTTACGTTGTTGTTGTCAGTAACTGCAGGCAAAGTCTCGTCACTCAGGAAGCTGTGAAGTTGGAAGTCTGCAGAACCTCTTGTCTCTCAGATGATTTTGGAGTTAATTCAGTTTTAAATTGTTTAAGAACTAACCTGATCTGTGTAAAAACAGGCGCATATGCAAGTGGTTATCGAATACCTCATTTATCAATTTTATGTTGTTGTTTTTTGGCTTGTACAATGCTCCGTATATTAATTCAACTGTGGGGTTTGTGCATATTTTTGTACTGTTATTATTATGGACATGATAATAATGATATTATAGTTTTCTCTTTGATTAAAGTAAACAAAAAATAGGACAAAATACATGAATGCTTGTAAAAACTGGTTTGTGCTGATTGTATTTAAGAGGAGCACTTTTCCAAAGTGGTTTTCACACATTCAGTTTTGTTCATATTAGTAATATAAAGATATGGTTCTCAGGGCTTTAAACTTGTATGTCATGATAAAGTTTTACTTTATATCTTATATCCGTGTGTTTGTTTATTTGTTCTTTGAAATATCAGTGATGACCACATACAGTGTTTGCTAAAGTTCAGAATTGTGGTGAATATTTCCACATCTTCTCTATTTCACATTTAAAGTGGAATTTCTATTTTTCCGACCTCTGGCCTTTCCACAGATGAGAGGTTTCTGTCACATGTTCAGCAAGTTTCACAAAAACAGCCTCAAGGCTCGATCTGGAAATTTGATACTGGTTATTCCACAGAAACTTCAATAGGCTTTTTAATGAGTCACTCTGTCTTGGGGAAATAGCAATGTTTAAATATGATCAATTAAACATTTTAGGTAAGGCTGATGTGACAGCACCTCCACCCACAACACTGAAACCAAACCATCATGTATATCATGCAGAGGAAATGTCACAAGGCAAATTTTTTAAATTCCCATGAGTCCTTTCTGGGTTTCAGAGAGCATGTGACAGGCTGGACCTGAAAACTTTAATCTAGCAACTTCCTCTTCCTGTAAAGATTAAGCAAATGTACGAGAAGGTGCCTCTAAAAGCAAACCAGGAAGTGATGTTATCATTCCTTTACTGCTTAATTTTTCTAGTTTGGTCAGGCTGACAGAGTGGAGTGTTACAATAAAATACATAGACTGAGCGATACAAACAGATGAAAAATGTGCATTGATGTTTCATTTAAATCTCTTATATTGTCTTCACTAACAGTGGTAAATCCAAAGCTCAAGTACTTTAGTTGTTAAATTTACTAATGACTAAGCTTTTCAAAAAGTAGGTGTAATTGAAATAAAAAAAGTTAATATGCAGCTTATTTCATAAATATATTGCTTTATTGAGGTTTTTCCAATTAACATTCATCAAGTTCAAGTCATCAATCAGTCATCATATATTATATATTATATATATATGAGCATTAAATGTAAAGTGCTCAAGAACTTCCCGCATGTTGGACCAATGAAAACTGGTTTAGATTTCCACTCTTCACTCAGTATAAGAAGCTGAAAAAAAGCACCTCTTTCCATATCTTAGCAGTATTTCACATTATGAGCATGTTACATTAAGCCTGTTAAACAGAAGACTCTTGACAGACAGAGGACAGTTCAGTCTGCTGTGACTCACAGCCTGTCCAGCAGGCAAGGAAAGTGCAGACAGTATTTCACATGTAACGGAAACCGACACAAAGCACTGAAATAATCTGTGCATCGTGTTACATTCATATTCTGTTCTACCTGCATGCTGCAACTTTGCACTGTTTTATAACATTTCTACCAAGCAGCTTGTTTTCTGACAACTCGTCACTGGGATTGTTAAGTGTACAGTCTGTTGTTTATGTGCAGCTAAAGGCAAGAGACACAGAAGGGTGCAGATGTGCCAAAAGAGGAATGTTTAAGCTTTTGAAAAACATTTTCTACTTTAAAGTCTTTTAATAATAATCGTTTGAAGGCTAGCATAATTTCAAATATTTTAAACAAAAGAAATGAGAATTAATGTATAATTACTCAAGCAGGAGCAAAAGGAAATATCTATTTATTGGCATAAGCTAATATTATTTCAGTGTCCCTGTTACTGTTCTGTATGCAATATGATCATGACCTTTCCCTGGGCTCAATCAGGACTAACAGAGCAGCGACCAGACAAACCCAGACCAGAGGGCTTGACAATCGACCAATCGCTGCCCTGCTCTCCAGCTGCAGCTCGTACTTCGCCAAGACTTTTTTGAAGCCCAGCTCCTCTGACACACACATGTGAGTTCCCACATTCTTTGGACTCATGCTGTCGAAATGAAGTACGCACTCCTGCTCCTTCGACCTGCAGGCGGTGCAGCTTGCCCCTTGACACCAGTTATACTCCGCATGATTAGACAACATCGGACAGGAAAGGAAATACTTGGATTTGGAGGGAAGAGCGATGCGGTCAACCTTCTCAGGTGCACGTGCATCAGTGGAATATCTGAAAGCTGGGAACAGAGATACAAGGTGAATTCATCTCTGACGTGGATGTTGGTTTAGTTTTGTTAGATCAAACTTCATTTACACAGGTAAGTATCTAGAGCACCGAAGGCCTTGATCCTCCTTCAGGATGCAGAGGTCAGGTGACAGGACAATCAAGCCAAGAAGGGCTGTGCACCTGATGATGTGGCAAGTGTGTAAGGAATGCCTTTTAAGGACAGACAGATGCTTGACTATGGTAATAATCACTAATGGTAAAATAGGGAGGTGGTGGTGTTTGACTATGATACAAAATTAATGTTATCAAGTGGTTTATGATACGATAATGAAGCAGGCGTAGATGTATAAAGAACTGTATCACCAGCACATGCAAACCTAGGAGGACTGGTTTGGCTGGAGGAAAGAAATCACCAGCAGTAGTAGTTTGAATCTTTTTCTGACAGACAAGTCAAAGCTCTTGTTAGGAAAATGTAAAGAACAGCATCTTGCATCAAATGCAGACATTAATTTAGGAAGTAACATGACTGATACAAGGAAAGTGGAAGTGGTTGCAGAGAAAGATACTGCACACTTCTGAGAAGTGACCATGTGATGCATGTGTCTCAAACAGCTTCAGCAGACACTCTACTGGACACTAATCCTAAACCTGGCAGTGTTACAGCCTCACTTCCCCTCCTGAGCAACTCAGGCAGTTTCATATTTAAAGATCAGTCTTCTTACTACATTTGTTTTTGTCTTTATGCTAATTAGCTTTGAACTCAAGGCACTGGTAGCTTAGACCTTAAGACTAACACTTAGACCCTGAAAAAACAGTACAACAGAGACAGGAGCTGGGAGGTGCTAGGTGCTGCCTGTCTGATGGGACTGTGATGACTGTTTGCTCACTAGTCACACCTTCATTTCCTGCAAAGACAAATCCATTGTCAGAGTGTGAGTAGAGCTGCAATTTGTCTATAAAGGTCACCAAAAATAGCCAAGTTCCAGAAGAATTGCCCTACACAGACATAGTTTATTTCCTTAAAGACAGGACAGTATTAGAGGGGACAGCTGCACATGACTGATGTCTGTTTCTTTGTGATGACTAACCTTCTTTTTCTATCTGCAATATTAAAATGTAGGTAGGTGTTGTCATTGTTGTTGTTAGAAGTAGAAGTAGGAGCTGAATAGATTGTTTGACAGACTAGTTTGGGTCTAAGAGAATGTCAAAGTCTCTCTTTCCCCCCTTTGAAAGGAGCACATGTTTTTAGTCCACTCCCACACTACCCCTCACAAAAACAGTACTTTAATTGTCAACGTGGTCATTGCTTTGCTGCTGGGAACTTCCAAGAGACTTCAGAGAATCCAACTCTTGAAAGAAAAGGTGAAGCCAGGCCACCAAAGGGTCGACGGCAGCGAGGAGCATGAAAGAAAGCAGTCAGGGAAAAACGGCTGTTAACAAAATGTCTTCAAAAGCGTGTCCTTTGAATCAATCCTGCTGCAATATTAAACTATAGGTGGCTTGCTGATTTAATGCAGCATGATACTCAGTTTCAGAAAGGAAGCATTGCTGGTTTCAGTTCATACAGGCTAGAGATGAAACTCTCGGAAATTATTTGGCAGGTCACAGTCAGAAAAGCACACGTGTAAATAATGAAATTCATCACTTGGTACTGAACTAAACCAATATTAAACAACTCTCCTTTTCCTTCTGTGAAAATTCAAAAATGTCAGCTAGTGTTTTAACAGTGTTAGTAAGTGATTGTTCAGCATGTAGAGAAAAGAAGGCAGATCATAGATTATGTATAAAGATGGATGAGGCATTGCCACTTCCTCCCACTTTGGAATTAAGCCAAAATGTCCTGGATACAAACACTGCCATCTTGCTCATTTGGAGCCAGAGTCTGCACCCCCAGACCACCACAGTAGGGAGGTCCTGTCGAACCAATCACCAGTGAGACTCAGCTGTCAATCATGATGTTTCACCCCATTTTTACTGCATCGACTTGGCAATAAAATGATCAACTGAACATACGTCAGTGTGATAAGAACTACCTAAAATGACAAAAAACATCTCTGAGATAAAGGTATTAGGCCACGTTCCTTCCATTAACATGGAGGAGGCAGGATTTATGACCTATACTGTAGCCAGCCACCAGGTTGTGGACAAGACACTTTGGCTTCACTTTTAGAGAGCAGTCACGTCGTCCATCTTTATACACACTGAGGGACTGTCCGCTTTGTGTGACATATATTTTCTTAACTTTTGTAAAAACAGCCTAAAGACTGAACATAGACCATTGGACAGCAACTGTTTGTAGCCTTTATGCTAAGCTAACCAGCTGATGCTGAAGCCCTATAGCCCATCTAGACGTTCTCTAGCAATTGAAAAATATTAAACAGGAAATTTGATCAGAAACATGCATTTCAGTTGTAAAACCAATTGGTTCTTATGAAGTGAACTTGTAGATATTCTCATACCTGTGTGAACACGGCAGATGGTGTGGTTCCCTGTGGTCAAATCCTGCAGTGTATCACTGTGCAAAGGAAAAGAAATCTGTTTAGAAAAATCTTCCAGTTACAATCAAGAGTGAGTGTTAGCAAACCGGGGCCCTGTGGTCCTGATCACAAATGGGCCGCACAACGTTTAGGCGTAGACAGACCCAAAATGCATTGAGGAGGCATTTGAGATCCAATCAATGAGACCCTGGCATGTGTACACATATACATCTATCTGCCCTTTTTCTGGGGTGCTTAAAAAAATAAATAAAAATACATTAATATTATACTCCTGTTTGTGCACAGCTTCCCTTCCAAACAAATATATTTATTGAATTAACAATCAAAACATCAGGTCAGGAGATTAGACTTTGTCGAGTTCCGATACCCTCTCTACCCTCCCTCCCTCCACGTCTCCTGCACAGTGGTGAGCACTAGAGCTGTGGCCATTAATTGATTCTTAGATACATCTCTACGTGGACGACTCTGTATATCGATGAGACAGAGACAGAACATAATCGATTCATGTTTTTAGCTTTAACACCACTGCTCCAGGACAGATGCACATTAAAGGTCCAGTTGTCCTGTCTCTGTCGCAGTCTGCTTCCTCCTCACTCCTCCTCTGACCTGCGCTCACTTTACACTTTAACAATTAACACCATCACTCATCACAAGTTATTAGGACACGTACAGGACATGAGACACATGTTTAAACCTGCTACACAACACAAGATGTGACACTCACGGTCAGGACATCAGGGCAAAGTTTTTGCAGAAGAAGCCACACCCTGTTTATCCAGGAACATAAATTCAGCAGGATTTTATATAGATCAGTATATCATATATCAGTTCTAAGTGTGATGATTAGAAAATATCAGAGGAGGAGAGTCACTTGTTCCGCTAAGGGGGACCGGGCAGGGTCAGGCGGGGCCACCTTGATACAGTAAAGGCTGGAATCAGAGTTTGTCCATTTAAGCTTTAGGTGCAGCACACAAGTCTAAACTGAATGAATGTGAAATCAGTGGAGAGCACTGACCACTGTCATACACTTACTGTTGTAGTCTACTTTTAAAGCACTTTCTAAGACAAAGAGAGTTCATATTTGTCCGACTGATTTTATTAACTGAGGAAAAAGCAGCCATGTGCAGTAACATAGGAAATTGTGGATGTGATACATTGAAATGCATTGACATGCATTGTTGTGCATTCGAATCGTTGACTGCTGAATTGTAATGGAATAGTGAGGCTAGTGAAGGTGCACTAGTGAGCAAACAGTCATCACAGTCCCATCAGACAGGCAGCACCTAGCACCTCCCAGCTCCTGTCTCTGTTGTTAGCATAAAGACAAAAACAAATATAGTTAACTTGTGTCTTGCTAGCAAACAGACAGAGGGTAAAACAAACACCATCTAAATGTGTATTTTAGCTAGTTTGCTTGCCATTAGAGTGAAAGAAGACGACATCAACAATCTCAAAATTGACCAGTACACGAAAAAACAATGTTTTTACCTATAGTGTCTTTCCTTAAACTGCATAATTCTGATTGTAGGCTTCTCATCTAATAACGGTTCATTCTACTACTGTTGAGTATTTAACAATTGTGTGAGTGTGAGTGTATTCATATATATTGTTAAGCTAGTCAGAGATGTGATACTATATTTTACTTTTGGTTTATATATAAATTATATAAATAATTATGAGAAGTTCCCTTTTTCTCACTTGAGCCCCTGCCCCCTAAAATGGCTGTGCACGACCCTGCTCAGACCACTCAGAGGCGGCCTGGGACGGATGTGTCCACACAGAAGGACCGCATACTTAACTGATGTCCTCTGACCCGCTAAAGTTTCTTCTAAACATTACCAACCACATCTCCTTTGCTATTGTTTCAGCGGGTACAATCTTAATTCATTAAAATCCGGGTGCAAAGGATTGATTTGCTCAGCCCCTCTTGACTTATTGCACTCCCTCTTTCACATTGACATGGACCCATCCGTATAGCTGGACTGGCTAAGAACAACATCATCATCATGAAACCCATGTGAAACATATGGCTACTAAACTAAATATGTCCTTTAGCGAGATAGTGTGGTGCACTGTTCAAACACCTTAACCCACAGTGTCAGGTGTGATCTTCCACTTCCTGCTTTCACTTCCTGTACTAACAGTTTCAGTGTGCAACCTGTAACACATCAGTTACTCCATTACTCCATATGTTGTTGCTTATAAGCTGTTCTTTAATTAGAAACTCAACTGGGAATGAAAGAGAGACATCACGCGGCGTATCGCTAGTCACTGGGGACAAATGATGAACTACACTAGTAAAGTCAGATAAAACCAATCAGGGTAATGCAAACATTGTGTAAGGTTTTCAACCTACTTTGGTGCATGTTGTTTTAGTGCTCTGAGAAAATAGTTAACGAAAATTGCTCACTTTGGTCATGTAACCCGGTCACACCAGCCGCAGCTTAAAAACTGATGCACATCTATTACGGGTGTTACAGTGCAGGTGCTCTGAGCGGGAAAGAAAGGCCAAAAACAAATTTGTCTTGTGTGTAAATTTGCTTTACACACAAGACATTAACTCAATAATGAAATGGAATATTATATGTAGGTTTGTTTTTAAAGACAATTCTTATGACATTCAGAACTCATCATTTAAATTTTCAAAGTGCATGACCATGTTTTCACAAACAACGGACCACATGACCTCTGTGCTCGCTCTGTGTTGTAATGTATTACACCCATTCCTTTGCTCGGCTTGTGAAACAACAGCATGGTGAAATATTAAAGGAGCACTTCACACACTTTAGTATTAGTGAAGTTAATTCACTATAATGAGTTGAAGTGCAGCTACAGTGTGACTGAACTGAAATTAGTTGTTAAATTGTACATAACTTGGTCATAATAATTGTAATAATTGTCATATTCATGTTGATGTGCAAAGTATTCAATTCTGTGTTTAAAATGAAATTAAAAGGGGTATTTGTCATTCATGGTTATTCTGGTTGAAACACAATGATATATGGGAAATCATTTTTGTGTAGTTGTTTGTGTTGTTTCCTTAATCATCTGTTACACTGCACATTATAAGATGTTCCTGACACGACAAAAGAAGTGTATGAGGTCTCATGTAGAAGAGAACAGAATAATTTACTATCCTGCACAGTTAATTGCAGATATGTTCTACCTCTTTCGAGATATTACACTGAATCTGGGAGATTCTGTGATGGCGAGCCCAGCCTGTGAGACTGTGGACGCGTGAGCGGTGTGTCCAACTGTGAGACAAATCCATAGAAGACCCCTGACCTGCACAATTCATCTATTCGAGCACCAGATAAGAACACGTGCACACAATTCAACACACATTCACAGGGACAACGATTGAACTATTGGATCTCACACTGCTGAACTTGGAGGACTGGGGATGAAGGTTACAAGTAGCATTAGATTTTATATAATCCCTCACTAACTACCATTCTTCACTTTCATCAATTCATCGTGAGAAAGCATGCTCATTGGGACTGCGGCAGTCGCATGACACCATACAAGAGCCCCTGTTTTTTCACACTATTGTTCAGAGCACAAATTCACTTCCCCCACTTTCACTCCCCTTATGATTCTTCGTCAGCTGTCCCACGTGTGGACTCATAGCTCTTTTCATTTCCTCACTTGGGACAGGTGTGATGATCAATTGATGAATCAAGCTAAGATTTCCTAAAATGAATCTTCATCAACCACATCACAGACAATGTCTGGAGGTGATCTGTGCAGGGTGGGGGTGGTGACTGTGTGTGTGTGTGTGTGTGTGTGTGTGTGTGTGTGTGTGTGTGTGTGTGTGTGTGTGTGTGTGTCTGTCTGTGAGTTCTCATTTGCAGCTTTCTTGTTCTGATCGTCTGCAGAACAAGAAAGCTTTCTCAAATGAGAAAGCTTTCTTGTTCTGATCATGATCAGACAGTGGTTTTAAAACTGTAATCATAGAATGTCATTATATTCATCCGTTGCCTAGAAATGTTCTCACTGAAGTGGCAAACGATACTCCTGTGATAAACCATACAACATCACACTCAGTGAGTCTTGCTTTGTTTGAGTCATGATTTACACATCATCCTTAGAGTTGCTTCACACTGGAAAGTGAAGAGCCTTAAGCAAGAATGGTTTTGCAGTTAATCTGCTGCAACAAGCCGTGCCACATTACACATAAGTCTGATGACACAGCTCTAATAACATTCAATAAGTGAGTTATTGTAAGGTACTGTGGGGCAGGAACACGCCCTGTTAAACCTGTGTATGAACTGAAGGGATCCCTTTCATTCATGATATTTGTTTCAAGCTTTTCCACTGATCAGAAGTGAAATGTTTGGATTTTGATTTGGGATTGAAGGTATCCCGAGTGCATAAAGCCTGGTGGTCTTACTTCGTTGCAGGGGAACAGTGAGTGTGGTTCCAGCCGCAGTAAGGGTCTCTGGCTAAGACACATTCCTCACAGTCTCCGTATTCGGCACAGTTTTCCACATCCAGCTGAACCAGTTCACTTCTGGTGTTGACATAGAGCTTCCTCTGCAATGATACACACATAGCACACATTATTTCTTGTAATCTACCTTTACTCTCCAATCCCCTTTACACAATATCTCCAAAAATCCAAAATGTGTTCTTCTTTAGGATGTATTGTTTAAAGTTAGGGTTGGTGATAGAGCTGGGCGATATGACTTCAATAAATATTTCAAACTTTTACCTCAATGGTAATTGATTATTTGACCATGTCATGTGAAGTGAGAACACGAGCAAAGTGAGCGAATGCAGATAGGTCGGTTAGTTACAGCAATGATCCGGTCAAATGAAAAGATTTGTCATGTTTCTTTCTGTTTTTTCGGATGACTTTATTTACTGATGACTATCAGGAAGGAGTATTTCAACAATTTAGATAAAAGGTGTTCAGGACAACTCAGCAACCCTACCTTTAAGTGAGTATATCTATTATTGCTGTGTGGTGGGGATGGGGGGGATCAGTGTGGGCAGGGCTGTGTTACTCACCGAGGAGGGATGAAGGATGATGCTGCTGACGTGGGCTCTGTGGTTGAAGGGGTGGTACTCAGCGATGAAAAAGGTCTGACTTTCCGTCTGTAACACTTTATGAATTGCTCCATTATCTGTTCAGAGACACAGGAATAAGGAAGGACTAAATACTCACACCTGTCGAAACACAACATCCCACTCTCATTCCCTCGCTTGACATCTTCCAGTAAAGCAAATCAAAAGTTGTAAAAGATTCTGTTGAAATATTATTTCTGCAAATTTTGCCATAGGTTGTTTGCCTACAACATTTATACACAGGTCATGTATCATGTTTCTTCTTTGACATGTTCAGTTGGCTCAACACTCACAGGAAGGAGCTGTTGGTGATTCAGTGTATTCAGGTCACATAATGTAATTTAAGAGCAGCCCAGCTTTAGCAGCTGTAGGCCCCGTTTGGCCTCAACTTTCACATCCGTCTACCCTATAAAACACACTTTCTAACATTTAGTTTCTGCCTTTGATCTGCCTGAATGATACCAAAAAGGAAAAGAGACTTGGATATATGTGCCCTGTATTGATGATATCTTGGTGGGAGTGAAATTCTGGTACCACTGACGATGTAACTTGACGGGTGTAATATTCAATTTCCCACGAGTTAACAGGGGACAGCATTGGGCTGTAAGGTGACTTTGACATGGTGGCCAGGTTCACTATTGCTGTATGGCATACACAGTCATCACAGAAGCCTGAAACACAATATATGCAGTTATTTTTCGTATCTTAAAGTCTTTGTATCATTATAGTTTGGCTTATTAGCTTCAGTAAACTAAACCTGCCCACTCAGCCAGAAAGGGGTTGTAATGCACATGCTCTAAAAATGCTGAAGCCAACAGGAGGCTAAAAAAAACAGTTCTGGTCTGAGCACCCATTGAGCTTATTTCATAGAAATGAATGGGGCGCCACCTTGTCCTGGTTTTCCCCTCACATCTGTGCTTAATAACAAATAAATCATCTAAATCAACAGGGCTGACATTGTGAACAGCTGTTATCTCAGCACTCCCTACATAACTCCATGTGAGTAACACACAGTGCTGAGGTTTCTGGAATATCTTTGTGTTTCACTCTTCTGCCTGATCTCTGCTCTGACCTGCCCTTTTGGACCCTGGATTCCCTTTTGCCTGCTCCCTATCGGATTTCTTTGATATCACTGACTGTCTGCCTGGTTTTTGACCTCTGCTCGTCCAATAAACCAGAACTCTTGTCTACTCCCATAACTGCTCAAGTGTCGTGCTTCTGGCTTCACGTCTGCCATTTTGCGCATTCCTGACACACCAGGAACTCTTAATGGACACTTCTTTCATATGTTTATTTAATGGACGGTTATTCTTTTAGAAAACCTACGCTACATACTATGTTGTGTCAGAGGCTAAGGCGAGCTAAGTCTAGAACAGAGGATAAAGTGACAACTTCTACTGCTGAACTTTAAGGCTGGTCAAATGTTTTATCAAAGTGCGACCAACTATTTAAAGTAACTTGTGTCAGTAATCATCATCAAAGTTCAATTTCCCTATTCTCGTTATTGTATTTACTCACTGAGCGTCAGAAACAGAACTGTGTGGGGATTGTTCCTCTTGTGCTGGGAGCTGTCAGCGTAGATGTGGGTGTAGTTGTGGTGATTAAAAAGCAGGGGACCAGACTTGTTCACAGGTTGGACCCGCTGCTCCATCTCCGAAGTCCCAGCGATCATCTTCAGGTTCTCATGAGAGAGCCCTGTGCTGTCTTTAACACACTGAAGAAAGACAAAGCACGTGTTTTTGGTTGCACCCCTAATGGACGTTCAGTGAACATCACAAAGCCTGCCAGCCTTTCAGCACTTTCAGTAACAACACGTTTACAGGGACTTCAGTATTATAATACTAATCCGATTATACAATAGTCTGAATAAGACACTGCCATGTAAACAGCATTTGGTGATAAATAAGGTCATACTCAGAATAAACAATAAGACATTATGTAGACATACATCTAGTGTAATGTCCAATTGGAGTTTTCACAGCATTTTGTGCCATCGAGACACACTAACTGCTTGAAGTGGCATGCCCTGTATTTGAATGTATACAAGATGGCACTATGAAGTTTGGGTTGGGGGAGGAAATCATAGTTATTCTATTTGTTTTAAGGGAATTGGAAATTAAGAAGTTTTTGCACAGGTGGACTGGCGCAAACGTCATCATGGTGACATTTTCAAAAAAGTCCCAGGACATCGGATGTATGGCTTAGTTAGTGGCTATAATGTCGTGAGTCATAATCCGACTATGCTATGTGACATGTTAACAGGAAAAAGAATTAAAACTTGGAAAAAACTTATGTAAACATCATTGTCACAGTAATGTCTAATTCAAAATGTGATAAATAGTCAGATTATTGGTGTCAATGCTTATTTTTCCTTGTGTCATTTCATTGCAGTTCTACTTGATTAGTTTTACCTGTGTCTAGTTTACTTTGTGCATTTAATCCCTGTGTTTCCTCTTCCTGGTTTGTCTTGTCAGTTTCCCTTTTCTACGTCACAGTGTTTACAATTTAAACTGATTAAAAAGCTATGTTCTAAGAAGTGCTAAATCACTGATTAATCAACAAAAAAGACTGTATCTGAGTCATGTTTATTACTCTGGACTAATAATCAACTGGTGTCCGTGTAAGTGTATTCAAGATTTAAGAAAATCACGCCGAGCTCAAAACCATCCTCACGAGGGAGCATTTCTTTTGTGTCAACAGCAAAGGGTATATATGATCCACAAAGTTGAAATTGCTGCAGTAAAATGAAGGGGAAGGGTCTGGAACTGGTGACCAATCAAGGAGGGGAGCATCAGCCGCTGTTCCTGCCGCCAAAGTCTAAAAATTGAACTTGAATTGTTAATCAGTTGTGAGCACGTAGGCAAGTTAAGTTTGGTCTCATCTTCGTGCTTGCAGAACCACAGTTGTGCATGTGGAGCAGAATGTGGCATATGTGTTTTCACATATAGCGTAGAAATGCTCACTTGCGAGTATGGTTTTTACATGCGGGAATTTTGTGACTCAATAAATGTCGTATACATGGTTTAAAAGATAGAAGCCAAACTAATGTCAGCAATCATTTTGTGATGGGACTTTCATATTTCACCTCTGTTCAGTGTGAATGGCACATACCGTCCTAGGTCTGTCCTTATTTGCGGTGCTTTGGCCTTTAAATGCAGAGGTTGTAAAGATGTGGTCAATATCTTTAATGGTGTAAACACACACAGCGGTCATATGCCTGCAGAGAGACGCAGAGGTGAGTACACACAGAAACATTTGCAGCAATAAACAATCAGCAACTATTGTAGCCCAGTCAGCTGTAAACAAAAGAAGAGCTGAGCAGATTAGAAAGAGGAACTCTTCCACCGCCAAAAAACACGAGGGAGTGTTACTCACATAACAACTGACTTTACTGTGTTACATGAGTACAATACAACATTGTGAGTCATTATGATTTTCGCCTCATATCATTTGGTGCGTTCGACTTGATGCAGCGCTGCAGCACTGACTCAATGTGATGCATGCTGGTCCTAACACAATGCATGACAGTTAGAATTTTTGTCCAACTCCATCCAGTGCTGCAAAACGTCAACAGGTCACGTGACCTAAAAAACATCATCTCCCTCTGACAGTTAGTTGTCTGTGTATTTACACATGATCACTTTACTATAGTTCAAACTTTCAGCCGAAAGAAAGTTATTCGTTGTTCATCGTATTGTTTGTTAAAATCATAGGGATTTCCTTAACCTCCGTTAATCTGCAACGAAAAAGGCAAACGTTGTGAGATCGGCCGTTGTTCTTTTCTCACTGACGCTAAGAGGAGTAGAAAGTGTTCGACTTGACGCCTGTGTTTATTTACTCCACCCTTTCAGCTGATCAAGTCAGACACAGTCAGACACAGTCCAAGTCAAACGCACGTACAAAAAATGTATGATGCCAAATAATGTCCAAGTAAGAAGAACTATTAAAAACAGACATATGAAGAAGTTATGACTATAATCCAGTGCTTACTATACGTTATACTTTATGAGTTTCTTACTTGAGTAAAACCTTTGCTTGAATACACAGTTATTGACGGTTAATGGAGTCCTACCATTCATTTCTGAAGAGTCCATAAACCCTGGTATCCTGCCACTGGTCTGCCTGCACAACAGCCACATCTACCAGTTCAGAGAAATGCTGTCTGGTGTCGGGGTCTCCGCAGAAGAGTCTGGCACTCATCTGGGACGTCCACTTGAGCTGCATGTTGTTCTTGGGACCCCCAATATCTGCCTGGAGTGAACACGCCGACTTACATCAATCCCTCCTTTAAAATGCACACATATCTTCCGATGTTTTTACATTCTAACTAATATAAATGTGAAAGTTATCGATCCTAAAGGCCTTACCATGCAAACCTGGGTGACATACGGGATCCACATGTCATCTTGCAGGCCAGTATCTCTGTTTTTCTCCTTGTAAAAAGCAAAAACCTTATCCTGAAAGGAATCATTTCTTCCTCTGCTGAGCATCAAACCCACATAGTGTTGCTCTATAAAGACAAACAAAGTCATCATTTGTTATTACAGCCTTGAGACACAAGCTCTTACAGACAATTTCGGGCGAGGCTGTATGCAAGAACGCAAACGTCCAAGTCAACATGTATATGTAACATGCCAGTCCCCTAGTAAAATACCCACAAAATGTCCGATTGAGCCCATGTGTGAATTCACTGCGAGCGAGTGGGCGTAAAAGAGAAAACTAAAAACTGAATACAATTATCTCAGGATGAAAAAGAGGTGCCATACATGTGGAAGACACCAAAGAGGACGTCAACTAAGAGATACAAGAGGTTCAAGAGCTTTTAGCGAATATGTCCAGACCCAATTTTAAAAGAACCAAAGCATGAAGGTACACAAATTTAAATAAAGGGGAAATCATTCTCCATACAGATACCTTTATTATGGCTCACTGGTCCAACTCTGTTTTTACCAAACTTGTGGATGCCAACATACTCCTGCGATCCAGAGTTCGTGATGTAGAGGTCGGCACTTTCTGCTGATTCTGGAAAGAACAAAAGCAACAATTACACATTTTAAGTTTCTCACAGATGCATCACTGTGCAAGAATCTGCTCACAGTTCATAAAACAGACACCAGTGTCCATGCTGGGTTTGAAGCCAGTAGGCTGGAGCAGGAAGCTGCATGTCCATCTCTCAAGCACCTGACACCACTTTTTAGCCCAAATATATGTTTTTATATTTGATGTATAGACATTTTAATTATTACCATGTCTTATGTGTACATATTGGAGAGAGGTTTTTTTGAGGCTGTGGCTCAGGGGTAAGAGCGGCCGTCCTCTAAACAGAAGGTGAGTGGTTCAATCCCAATCTTCCCCATTCCAAATGCAAAGTGTCCTTGGACAAGATACTAAACCCCAAATTGCCCCTTCTCATAGAGAAAAGTGCTGCACATAGATACACTGAATGTGTGTGCGAATGGGTGAATGTAAAACTGTACTGTAAAGGGCTTTGAGTGGTCATCAAGACTAGAAACGCTCTATATAAAGACAGACCATTTACCATTTTGCACACTGAAGTCAGAACAGCTACTTCACAACCCAGGAAAAGGGAGCTTCTGAGGAGCATGTGAATGTAAGGCGGGTAAACCAGATTAGTGGGACTGAAGAGAAGCAGCACATATTTACAGGACAGATAAAAAGATAAGTTAAGATTGAAACAAATAGATAGGAGGAAACCTGTGAAACCAGACAGCAGCTACTTAGCAGATAAAAAATACCCAGTGTGGATAAAAAACTCACCCACAATTGCAGATGGTTCACCTTCCTTCGTGATGAATGACCTTATGGCTCTTTTCTATGGCCCCCCATTTATTTGAAGGGGTACATGTGGGTGACTGTGCAGATAAATTCTACAAAAAAAACAAAAAACATAAGTCTAAAGAAATACACTCCTTATTGTGACTTAAGGACTCGTTTCATCAAGACAATTTTGAAAATTGCAGTGTTGAACCCCCCCCTTGATCCAGATCTGCATCAAAATGTTAAGTGCATCCTTCCAGTGTTCATGGTAATCCTCGTTGTAGGAGGGAAAAAAAGCGACTGATCACATGAAGCAGAACAGAGGACGCCCACCACCGCTCTCAGTAACACATCCACATCTCTGCTGTCTCCTACCACGTCACAGCACAGCGTCGTTCTGCTGTTGGTTCCACACACTAATGCCTGGTCAGCCTCCTGCCTCTCATGGACCACTGTGATGTTATAGCCGCAATTCTGAAGGACAAGGGGAAAAGGATTTTTTATATTTCAGGAATACCTAACAACACGACCACTCTGCTGTGTCATGTCACACTGCTCACCTTAGGAGTGCTGCTGTCGGCGCACTCCTTCCACACCAGCCTCCTTTCTACAGGAGCCTGGGAAGAGAAATAGATTGGGGCTATTACTGTGCTCCATGTTACAGTAAAGTAAAGGTTCAGTACATTCAGGGCAGTTTTACATCTGCCTGTAGCAACACAGCTGTTCCCTACCTTCTGGGGCTGCTGAAAGTCGTATGTGTACAAGTGTGTTTGTCCTGCGGTTGTGACAGAGTCTGGCTCTCCCCTCAGGAGAATCCATACAGGTGCATGATTTCCAGGTACAGGTGACCTTTTAACTGCAATCTCTACAATAAGACAGAATATGCTTTTAAACCACGATCCACTTCAAAAATCACTCATCTCTAAAGTTTATAATGAACTTCTGTCTTTTGATTGCTCTCCAGTCACTAAAGTTAGGGCTGCTTGGGAAGATGAACTGGATCTAAACTTGGAGGATGACTGGTGGGACACTGCTCTTAAGAAAATTCACACAAGTTCATCCTGTGCTCGTCTCACACTTATACAGTTTAAAGTACTGTTTAGAGTCCACTTTTCTAAAGCTTGACTGTCGCAAATCTATCCCAGTATCACTGACAAATGCGACAAATGTCATGCCTCATCCTGCAATTTAACCCATATGTTCTACTCTTGTCCGCTACTTTCTCGCTTTTGGTTGAATTATTTTGACACCATGTCTAAAATACTTTCAGTGATTATAAAAGTCTCCCCCCATGTTGCCATATTCGGGCTCCCAGAGGACCATAACCGGTTTACCTCTACTCAATTAGACATTTTATCTTTTACTTCCTTACTGGCAAGATGCCACCTTCTTCTCCACTGGAAGTCGACTAAAGCTCCCTCTAGTACTCAGTGGCTCAAAGACACGATCAGATCTTCAGTGAAAGGTAGCTCTAACAAATTTTATAATAAGTGGCTTCCCTTTCTTACATTCTTCCACTCTCTCCAGTCCCTGCCCCCTGATTGACAGACCCCCCCCCCCCCCTCTCTCTCTTTTCTCTCTTTCTTTCTTCTGGTGGCTGTGTGTGTTCTTCCAGTGTGTCAATATCTCCTTTAGTTTGTCCCTAAAGTGCTGTTCTTCATTCTGCTTGAATTTGCCAGAATGTTACAGCCAGAGGAGCACTTTGTAGATTAAACTGAGATGATAACTGCGGTCTGCTGTCAGGGTCTCTGCAGAAGAGCACTCATCTGGGACGTCCAGCTGAACTGCAGGTTGTTCTCTGGACCACCAATATCTGCCTAAAGTCAATATCAGTTACTCCTTTATAATGCAAGGAATAGCGTATGTAATCGATTTGTTTTACTGCAAATATGAATACTTTGAGCACACAACCAAAATGTATGTGAAAGTTCTGAAATACTAAAGCCTGATGTTAGTGCCAGATGAGCACTTTGCAGTCACTGATATTTTACTAGAGAAGGAATGCTCATTTTCTATCTTTCTCAGAATTGAAAAGTCTGAATATTATTCACTGCAGTATTTTTGGATTATTTTCCTCTGATGTTAACTGCTTCACTATCACAGTCCACTTCCTCCCGTCATTTACACTTTATTTCTGCCTCCTATTCCTCTGCAGTACAAAACACTATGAATTACTTCAATTCGAATTTAGAGCCTGTGAATAGGACACCAGGAGAAAGACAACACCCTTTCTGGTATTTAATCAAACATAGTAAAACACCGTGTTCTCTTCTGACTGCAACTTAAAGTTATCGCGATGTTAAAACTATTTTAGGTTTGTAAACAAAAAAAAGAAAATAGTCCATACCGTTGTCTGTGAACACCCTTCTCGGTAAATGTGTTGAGTGGGCTTCAGTCAAACTGTCCAAACAGGAGAATAATAGAGACGACGTTAGAAATAAGAGGAGCAACATGTTGAAGACCTGAAGATGGAACACTGCTACAAGGGAGAGAAGCTCGACGCTATCAGCTGAGGCTGTGGGCGTCGAGCGCTTCTCTCTAATCAGGAGGCTGCCTGTTACATTCCAATCTGCATGCAAAAACGTACTGCGTGTGGGAATGTGTAAATGGCTGTAAAGCGCTGAGTGATCATAACAGTAGTAACAATAATAGTAATAAATACAAAAAAAAGTAAAACAAATAATATGTATTAATTAGTAATTGTTCACTTGATGTGTTTAAAGGTCCAGTGTGTAAGATTCAGGTGACAGGGATCTATTGTCAGAAAATTAATTCGAAATAATCCTGGTGATGTTTTCACTATTGTGTTTCATCTAAATTATATGATTTGATGTTTTCTTAACCCTAGAATAGGCTCCCTACCAGGAGTATCCAGCAGAGGGGAGTGTTGATTCATAGGTAAAAGTCACTTTTACCTCAGCTGAATAAGTAAATATGCTCTTTTTGTTAATATGACCGATTAAAAAATATTTAAAATGCTGATGACATCAAATATGTGGTTCGACGTTCCACATCACTTAACTACACCATCTACTGTTATCAAGACATCATGATTCCCTCAGTTTGTAAAGTCACGTGTGATTATTACATTCTGTTTAATCCACTTAGAAGATGTTATTAAAGTCTTTGGATCTCAACCGTCTCTGGGGTTCATTTAGGGGAAAAACAACAACTAAGTGTGGACACTTCTCATGGGCCTGGCGGAAATACTGATATTATATCTTCAGTTAAAATCAGAACATGATCACTGATCTTGTGTATTCTTGAGCTTGTGGCACGATTTGCCCAAAACTTAGTGAGTATGTTCCTCAAATCCATCCGTGTGTGTGTGTATGTGTGTGTGTGTGTGTGTGTGTGTGTGTGTGTGTGTGTGTGTGTGTGTGTGTGTGTGTGTGTGTGTGTTTGTGTGTTTTCCTTCATCGAGCAGCCTGAACTAAATTGCAGATCTGACTGGAAGTTTTCCAGGAATACATTGGATGCTGCGTTCCTCTTCTGCGATGCAAAGTTGATTACAATTCAAGTATTTGCCTGCTTATTCACAGATTTTGGACTTGGAGTGGGATTTGACAAATGAAGAGTAATGGGGCCAGAGTCCAGTTGTTTGTGGCTCCAGGTAAAGGATCCAGAAAGTGATCATTTCTGAATAACTTTTATTATTATTAAACTAGATATTGAGAAGTTTATGGTCATGATGGACTTGTTAAGTGTTTTTTTTTTAATTTATGTTTTATCTTAGACTCTGAAATTTATAAAACCAAAGTCCACTTTAAATTCAAAGCTAATCAAAAGGACAAACTATATGTACCTTATCTGTACAAACAGGTTATTTTTGTCACCTAATTTGATCACGACCTTCCCACAGATATTTTCCTACAGTTTCTTCGAAACTTGATAAGTAGATTCTGTTTTATAGAATAATAATCAGCACGTTGGAGCAGAAATTCTAGTTAAACTAGTTCCAAACAAACGAATGATTGAACAAACAAACTGTGGCTCTAGTAACAGCGTAATGAACACTGACACTGATCAAACTTCCTGCTGGGAAGGAAAGATATTTTACAGGGAAATAAAGGTTATATAACCTTTGCAAGAGCAATAACCTTAATATAATCCTTTCAATTCAATTCGGTGAAGCCAGGAGAGTTTCAACAGGGAGACTTAGCTTGTATGGTTCCTCCAGGACAGAGGGGATCACGTTCCAATCCGAGCAGGTTAAATGGGTTTTTACTGACTATGTAAGACATTGTCGTCTTTGGGTAAATGTCTGTATACACAACCCAAGCCTGTTATTACGTCTGTATCATAGTTATTCTGAGATATCAATACATACAGAGGTCTGGCATTAACCTCCAGAAGCATCCGTGAAATCTGTCTTGAACAGTTTGCTGTGATTTCTGAAGCTCAACCCACTGATGGGGGCTCATTCATCTAGATTGAAACCAGTGGATATCTGACCCGCCTACGCAAAAGCAAAAAACAAAGGAGTGACCTGGGGTGGTGTTTGGTTTAATCTGGAGCGAGATAAGTCTTATAGATATATGAGCCCTTTTGGCCCGACGACAGCCACATTTATAGCATAACACAGCCCAGGCTTCATGTATAGTCACCGTTTGCCAACAAGGGTGTTATTCCACTTCATGTTCACAGGCTCTAAGGACGTACTTTGTGTTTTTGCCTCAACAGGTTGAAGAACATGACAGGGTGTTGAGACAAAGTCATTTCATCTCCTATTTAAAGCTGAAAATACTTGAGCTTCTCTGTCTTCCTCTATGTTCACCAGCTAGTTGCTAAATTTATCTCTCTTTCTTGTTGGTGGTGGAAATAAGGTTAATGAAAATGGAGGTTTGGCCCAGAAAATAAGAAAAACTACCCAAAAGTCGACATAATATGTTAAATCTTTCCTATACATTCAAAAATGAATATGATTTTCCACCTCTCCAACCTTGATTCTATATGTGTCACAAGTTGCCGTGCACATACAGACCTACAGCCTTTGGCTGTCCCAAAGCTCAGACTATGAACCGATATTAGTCTGACACATGGGAACCTAAAATATAGACTGTTTGTAAAGGAAAAATACAAACATGTGTAAAAGTGTCTTAGTGTCAAACTAAAGGAACATAATCAACTTCTAGTTCCCACAGGGGAGAGGTCGAAAGCTCCAGAGCTGGGGTCTCTTCACACCCGTACCCTTTTTGTGTTTTTATTTATGTCATGCACTCAGAATTTCATTTCCTGTTTTATTTTGAAATGTCTTTCCTTGTGTATTCGCTTCCTATCTATTTCCATTTTCCCTGTCTTCTGTGCACCTGTCCTCATGTGTCTCACCTGTGTGGCCTTCCCTGGGTTTCCCTTTGTGTTTGCCAGGTCCTCAGTTCAGTCCTGTTTCATTCATGTTGCTCCTCCTGAGGTTTTTCTCATGTTTTACTGCCTGTGAGTTTTAAGTTGTCAGTGCTTGCCAATCACCTCCAAAAGACTGTAAGTGTGTTTGATTCAATTCTCCTTTCATTCTACCTTGTCGTGTGTCTGGCAGTGTCTTCATTTAGGTCCTCACCTGTTTCTACACGTGACACCACTGAGCTTCAAGCTCTTAGTCTGAGATCCTTTGAGATCCTGGTTCATGTGTACGGCTTTTCAATCTTCTGCGGGTGCTAATAGACAAATACAAATAATGAGGTAAACTCATTGTGTTAAATACTTAAATCACTGTTGTGCTTTTCAAGTTACTATTTGTGGATATTATATATATATATATATATATATATATATATATATATATATAATCTGTAAATAAGCACTTTGAAGATTCATTCAGCATCAACAATTTGTCCAGTTGTCCAAGCCATTTATGTAAATTTAAAAAATCCCCATTAAGATGACTGATAATGATATTTAAATACTGTGATTATGATAGTAACTTTTCTCAAAAAAACTCATTTTGTGTTATGCTTTATAAAAAATACACATACTTTTCATTATCAAACAGAAACGGTGTCAGTATGACAGACATGTTTTCATCCAGTAGTAAATGAGGCAGTGGTGTGATTTTGCTGCAGAGTCTTCATATTAAATCAGATCAGTTGTCTTTTGCAATGCTCCAGCAGAATGACCTGAAACACTGAATTGTTGATCAGCTCCTCAGCTTCATGGTATAAACCACTGGCTCAGATTGTCTCTAGTAGAAAGAAATGAGTTGTTTTCGACCAAAGCTCTCTGTAAACCACACTCCACATTATATAAATGAAAAGCTTAACGGAGGAAAAGAGCCAGTGTGTGTTAACACATGTCGCCTATAGGCAGGTCGTTCCCTCCTGCAGCAGTAAGACAGTACAATCAGCTCTGCTCCCAGTAGAACTACACACACCCATTATGGACTCCCCTTTAATTCTGGTTTCACTCTCTTAACTGTGCAATATTCATTCTGTCTGTGGAATACATTGGCTCATGTGCAATCCATTCACTACACATTCTCACACTGCACATATTGTGTTCTTTTTTTACACTGTATATACAGTAATTGTTTTTATTCCATTTAAATGTCCTTACACTTAAGTATTGCATGTTACTTATTATTACTTACCTACTATTTCCGACTCTTGCTGCTGTAATATTGCAAATTTCCCCATTGTGGGACTAATAAAGGATTATCTTATCTTATCTTATCTTATCTTTGTGTATATAGTGAGGAGTGAGTCAAACTCTTTCTGTTACACAACCTTGTGGTGAATGTGTAGGAGGCAGATCCACGACAGGGATTTAGACCTGCACGCACTACATAATGGGCATTTTTAATTGTTAACTATTTATTGTAGATTCAACTTCAGAGACACATAGTTGTTAATAGCAACTGCACCTTTGGTCCATGGCACACATGAAAAGTTAAATTTTTGGTACCTAACTATTTTAATATAAATATTCTTTATAAATATTGTTTTATAATTTGAACATTGAAAAACTAAATTGTGTGTATATAGTAGCCTGAGTATGCAGCCTATGTACAACATGAGCAGGGTATGCGTCACCTCTTGGTTGCTTTTCTAACTGAGCCCCATTTGTCCCTGGCGGCTGCGTCGGCTGTGTGTGATTGCTGTGTGATAAAGTGCTGCACAATGTGTGAATGGAAAAACTGCACTGTGTCATCAAGACTGCAAAAGTATTTACCATTTGGATAAGGGGGCACAGGATGTTTGTTATTGTAATTAGACGGCTCTTTAGTTATAATGATTCTGCTGTGTCCAGAAACAACATCATGGTATTCTTGCCTGTAGGCAACCACCTACGTCACAGACATCAAAATGCAAACCTAAGTGTGTACTCTGAGATAATGTTGAGGCAGCTCTCCCCGACAAGGCGGTCAGCTGACAACAACCGCAGTAGACGTGCCACCAGATTAGCTAATCTGTCGCGTCTGTCACATGACTCTCACCTTGCAGGTTCTTGACAGCCTTCCTTTCCTGTCGCCCTCCTGCCAAACGCTTTGCCTAAATGTATCTATGTCATTTCAATTTGTTGGAGAAGTAATTTCATTTCATTATTTGATTTGATTTAAAATTTAATTTTTTCCCTGTGACAGGTGTCCATCAGTTGTTTGACATTTCAGTTTAGTAATAATTTATCTTCCATGACTCTTATATAGGACCTGTAGACCTAATTACAGTAATAAAGTGACGGGGCTCCACATGCAGCGCTGGTAGGTTGATCTGTTGAGCAGTGCAGCCTATCTGCCTCCCTGCCACTGTGAAACAAAAGCCCAGTCACCCGATGAAGCTATTGGCTGGAAGGCTTCAGGTCCCTGCGCACTGGCAGTGGAGCACTCTCATAAACAGCACTCACACTGACTCAACTCCACACAACATATCAAACTGTGAGGGGCCATGTCGCAGTACACTCTGGGAGGTAGGAATCCTTAAACCTTCTAGTGCCTGTGTGTTTCTTACTTTTACTCCTTTTGACTTCATCTGTAATCTCATATTTTTCTTGTTTGGTTTAAAATTGTTGCTTTTATTGTGGAGCCTGCACCTGCATTTTACTACAGAAAAAGAAACTGCTATTAGTACCTGGCAGAGATTTTATTAAGGAATCATAATGGTGCTAATTTGTCCTGTAAAAGTGGTAAGGGGCAGTTAGAGAAGCACATGCACTGTCAAGTGAGGCTTTTGCGGCTCACATGGAAGGTGTCCCCAGTCCTGTTTGCTTTAGATAACTTTGTATGAACAAGGACCAAGAGTTATGTCGACAAACAAAACACATTATTTTAGCCCGAGGTTAGAATCGGCTCCGCACTGCAGTGTGTTCTCTCGTGTTGTTATTACTACATGACTGAATAAGTTTACCAGCAGCCGTGTACACAGAAAACAGACACATCCCTCTGTGTTAGATGCTGAATTTGCTCCGCTCATGTTTCATCATTACCTCATTTGGCCTGCGACCATCAGAGTCCAGTGGCTGGTCAGTCTGACTCATATTTTAGAGTGCCCCCCCCCCCCCCCCCCCCCCCCCCCTTTCTTTCTCCTCCTCTAACATCCACTGCAGCAGTCAGCCCATCTGTACTTTAATCTCTTGGCTGAGGCGCTGCCTGCTCCTGCACACACTGTTTAAAGAGGATGTGGTGGATCTGCACTGACAGTTATAGCAGCAACACTTGCTTTGATAGTGATCTAATCATTTAAGGATGCACCTCCTGCAGTGTGCTTTGACTGTCTGATGAGCCTCTGATGATGTGCAGATTCACATATGGCTTTTATTAACATCACATCCTCAGTGTTTAGCTTAATAAATCTGTTCCTATCAATGATGTGATGCACTCAAATGAATATAGCTTACAACTTAGGCTTATTAATGAGTAAAAACCATAGCATTCCTCCCCTTATCTATATATGGATGTATACTATTTAAACCTCAAAACATTAGGTTTTCTCATTAAATGATTGTCGTTCTAATTGTTGGTTGTTTGCCTCACTAAGGTCACAGGCTGGAGCTCACAGCTCTCTGACCTTGTTTTCACCACTGTCCTCCAGTGTGTGTGATGGATGAGTCATCTCAACACACCCTCAGTGTCTAACATTACATGAGCATCAGGGTCCAGCATCGACAGCTTCAGTCTCTGTACCTCCGTCATGATATCACGCAGAAAAGTAATCAAATGCCTACAACCAACAATATTCACGATTTCATGTTGGTTACACATTAAAAGCAGTATGTCAGGATATTTGAATAAAATGGTACTGTTGTTGGTGTATAATAAAATGTCTATCCAACTTTTACTGATACAGAAAAAACTGAGATTAGACCAAACACACATACAGTGGCGAAACAATCTGCAGTTTCTCAAACCTTCTGTTCTGATTCTTCTAATGTTTTTGGAGGTCCAGTTCTATTTTGGAGGAATCATACACGCCCACACAAATATTTGCACATCTATCCTTACAAGGACAGTGCATTGACTTCCATTCATTGTGAACAGCCAAACCAAAACTTTATTCTTAACCTTAACCATGACCAATTAATGCCTAATGTTAACCTAACCACAATTCACTCAGTTCACTCAATTCATTCAGACATGAAGTTTTGCCTCATTAGGCAGAGCTTTGTTTAATGTTGTGGCTGGCCCTAAGAAAGCAACAAAAACCAGTGTATGTATGCACGCACACACACACACACACAATTTGATTGCCGAGGAAATTGATACCAAGGCATTTCATATTCTCTGCTCCTGCTTCGGATCAAAACAGCGACTCTGACGATATCATTTATAAAATTATGATTATGTCTCCAGGACATTTCCTCTTTAATCTCATCAAGGATGCAGAGTGTAGACACAACAAGATCATGTTTAGAGTCAGATGTCCTCAGATCTCAGCTTGTGATGATCTGACCAACTTTATCTCTCTTTCCTTGTTTTCCTCTATCTCTATAGTTCACCTGCAGATTCTGCTGGCTGTGGGTCTGGCTGTGTTCTGCTACTGTCTGGTTCTCGGTTGCGTCCTTTGCTGTCGCAGGAGGAAGAGTGTTTCATCGGAGGACAAGGAGGCAGTTTTCCTGTCTCCTCATCCTGCTGAGAGGGTGACTGTAACATTGACTCCATCTCCATGCACGCAGCCTGTTAAGCAGCAGTATGAGGAGCTGGATGGAGACGTGTTGGAGTTTCCTTCCTCTAAGAGCAGCTCTTCTCCCGCTAAGGATGACGTCACTGCTCTGTCCTTTGACCCCAGCCCCACCAGATCAACTGAGCTGGTGCAGTCTCGTGGATCTTCTTACCCAATACGGCGCCTCAGCTCCCCGGCTGTTCCCTGCTTACCCAGAAAACCTCAGAGTCATGGCAGAGCCTCTCTGCCCTCCCTCACTAAGCTGAGTCTGGTGTCCAAATCTTGTCGGGCTATGGGTCGGCGAAGCACAGTGAGCAGTGAAAGTTTTCTTTACAGCGAGAGCAGTCGACTGACTGCTGGTGCTGCCGCAGCCCCCACCCTGCAGGGGCAGCATTGTCTATCACAGTACGGCTCTAACTCTCTCTCCATCCCCACAAAGCCGGCTCTCCTCCTGCACTTCTCCCTGCTATTCTCCTCCGCCTGCGGCACCCTGGTCGTCAGCATCTTGGGGCTCTCAGGGGCCAGTCGAAGACGTAGTGGGGTGTTTGTTCGAGCCAGCCTCCCTCCCCTCTGCCCCTCCCCTCAGCAGACAGCCTCTCGGCGCCGCAGCCTCGGCCCAGACCTCCACAGTCAGAGCTTTGTGCTGCAGGTGGGCTCTGTAGAGGAGCTGCGCACCTGCACCCTGAGACTGGCCGTCTACAGCAGGGAGTTCTCAGGCCTAAGAGAGGCTGCCCTGGGTGTGGTGGAGCTGCCCTGTGAGGAGATGGACTGGGAGCCTGACGTCACCACTACTCATAGCAGGCAACTCAGCCCGACTAAAAGCAAGCTGAAAAAGGTAAAATGGTGATTGTATTTAATGATTTGATGTGTTAAAAACTGCATAAAATAAGCAAACAATCAAAAGGTCAATGAAAAACAGTCCAAACACGGCAGATTTCAGCATGAGGGTCATCTGACTCTTACCCAAACTCACCCCATCAGCATCTGGGCTGTCAAACCTCTGCAGTGTCTGCACAGTCAAGTAGAAGAGATTACAGGCAGAATTCAAAAACCCACATAACTTGATGCCTTAACCAGATCTACACCAAAGCCTTATTGATTAAATACAACTAGACCAAAGTTAATGGGCAACTTGTAATCAGAGCTTGAAATCATTACGGCGATGGCCAGACACAGTTCATTAGCATGGGTTGAAACTCAAAATGCAAGATGCTTTACAGGAGTTTGATATTCATCCATTAGCTGCACAGCTCCATCGTCGAAGGTCACATCTCTACACAGAAGGTTTGAACCTTCTTGTTGTGAGGCAACACTGCTGACCACTGCTGACCACCCATGTGCAACTGGTTAGCTTAGCTTAGCATAGAGACTGGAAACAGGGAAACATCCTGGTTCTGTTCAAAGATATCAAACCTGCCTACCACCACATATGAGCCTCAGTAAATAATGTCTGTGTCATGTCTCACTTGTTTAATCCTATCTGTGTTTACAAATGGAGTAACGTGCTGGAACATTAGTTGGCTGTGAACAGTAATTTCCTGAAGCCTGTTTTCTTATGTTAAACTAGATTGATTGCAATCAAAGTCAAACACAAACACAAAACAAAGAGCTAAGACGTGGACATGTTGGGTCCTTGAGTTTTCCATGCATCGCAGAATAAACTAAAGAACTGTGGACTTTCTGTGTGTCTGATGGGGGGGTCTTTGGGATTATTACTCCTATTACTATGCTTCTGGGTGACTGACCGCTCTTCCTGTTCTTAATGTGTGTACTATGTTATTTCTTTAAAAAATCTTTTTAACAAAGTTGACATTTTCAGTTGATTTAACAGATAGATAAACTCCACACGCAGGCCTATAAATAGCACATAATCATGTTTTATCCATGAAGGAATGTAGCATCTAATCAGTTCTCCCATTAGCCACTTTTCCACTGATGTTTGTCATGGAGACATGGTTGTTAGTGGCTGCAGAGCAAACAAGCAGAGTGCAGCGAATTGGCAGCGTGCCCACGCCATGCCCTCTGCGGCTTTGTTGAAACACTGCCAGAGGGTATTAATAACAGGCCTTTAATGGGAGGGGGTCCTGATGTTTCACTAGACATTGGTCAGTCAGTCACGGTTATGTGTGCTTGGTGAGAGGGCCAGAATTATGTCTACCATTCTACAGTAATGTGTAAATTTGTGTCCAGTGCACACACCTCCACCCCTATGTTCCCTACCTTCCACACACACCCAGCATCACCTTCCACATCCTCAGTGAGAGTGTGTCACTGTGTGGATGTGGAGCAGGAGGTTTGCTGTGAAAGAGCGCAGGTTGCTTAGCAAACCGGATAATTGTTTAAAGAGTGGGTGAGTGTATGGAGGCTGTGCAGTAGTGACTCCATCATTTAATGTATAGCCACTTCCTGGATTCATAGGAAAACACCAGGTTTTGTAATCTGTGTAAATGGACCAGCTGAAGTATTGCTGTTTATTCATGTGCGTCACGTCTCATTTCAGTATTTCATGGGAACAGGGGGGGTTGGCATTACTGCAGTCTCAGCTCAAAAGGAGCTGGATCACAACCTCACTGCTATTGATTGTCAGGACGGTCGGCATTAAATTGTCCTTCAGCTTTTTATTATGAGCCAAAGATAATGTGATTAACATTTGGAATACATAAAAATATAAATTACTGTAAAATCTTGAATCCATCTTCACTGGCGATAGAACGAGGAAAAGGTGAATCAGTGTAGTCTTATGTTCCCTGGGTCAGGGAAGAACCCTTTACATTTTCGTTAACATTGTGATACACAGTAGGTCACTAATAAATCATGGATTTTGATTGGAAAAATTCAGGTGGAGTCTAATGCGTGCAATTTGGTGCAGATCCAAATTAAATTCTGGATTGAGTGAATTTTAATGTGGTTGTATAAGGAGGCCCCTGACATATAGGAGGACTGTTACGTTTATATTTGAGTTTATCACATAGGTTTCAGTCACTATCACTATTTCACTGTTTTGTAAGCAGGTGGCAGAAACCTTGAAGTTAACTGTGACTGAAAGGTTTGCATCTGGAGAAAGTCTGAAAGGAACATTTGAATGGAGGCATTATACCACTGTATGCTAAGCTGCTTAGCTGCTGCAGTGCCTGATAGACGGGGACTGTGGGCATAAGAAAAGAGCAGCAGTATATTGAGCAGCTTGTATAAATCAGTGTGAATGTTCAGTCAGCGATTCCTAAATAAATGAAGGTTAAATGAAGTAAAACCCCAGGGAGAACTTTGACAGCATTATCATTTTTTCCCCTGTGGAGATTACTGGATGACTCATAATCAGTCTGCTGGGTCCAGTTATGTAACCCAAGATATCTAGAGGGAACAGGGTTACCAGATAATAACAGCAGAACATACTTCTACAGTCCCATTAAAAATAAGTTTCACTTCCAGCTGTGTCGTGCCTGAGGATACGCTCACAATATTAGACAGTTTCTTCCATTTTTAGATATTCACATTTGATATAAAGAAGAATGTTTTGTTTGAACAGCGAGATACCATGTTATAGTCTCAAATCATGCAGCGCTATAGGGATGCATTACAGTTCTGTGTCCAGTTTGGAAATACGTGACTTTTTTCATTTTCGGCAATATCATATCAAATCACCATCTCTGCTGCCTCCCACAAAACACTGGTGTACATTATGTGTAGAGAAAGCCTTCACAGCACTGACGGCATGGTGAGCAAATGTCTTAATGTGTACCTTCTCCTCAAAGGAGGTCAGAAAGGTTTTAGTTTCTTAAATGTTAGCAATGCTAAATGTATGCACCAAATCTGAGCTGTCCCTGCAAAAAGGAGTATTACAATCGCCCCACTTTACAGAGGCCATGTGGCACTACTGTTTTGGAAAAATGCTAAATGCTATCCTTGGCTCATCTCACCAAACCAGTGATGCGTCTTCTCTGTCTGTCTCCAAGACAGTTGGTGTATTCTCACAGAGATATTATGTACCTTCCTCCAGTTGTTATCTGGTTTCCTAATTCTGCCTTGGTTTCTACAAATACTCAGAGGTGGGAAGTATCAGTACTGGAATAGTTATTGTTCTGACGACTTTTTATTTTTACTCGTACATTTTAACCTAAGTAGTTATTATCCTTACATTTTCAAAACAGACTTGCTACTGTTGCTTTAATGCAGTTTTTATATTTTGCATCATTGAGCGCTGCCTTCCCATCATCAAGACAGATTTCTAAAACTAAATAAACAAAAACACAACATGTATGTCGATCAGCAAAAGACGTATTAGGACAAAACAGACGAAAGAGGGAGAATCTACTGCTGAAGAGAGACGAAGCACATATGTGACAAATTATCTTAAATAAGTGAGCTTCCTCTCACTTTACTGCAATCCTTGGTTAGAGAGGCCCCCAAAATAAGACACTGCATACAAAATAGACCTCAACAATAAAATGTTCCATTACAATTGGGAAGCTGCATCCATAAGCAGCCTGTACGTGAGCAGTACCAGCTCAAAACAAATCTCTATCTGCAGCTTTAAGGTTTGTTTAGAGATGTGTGTGTGTGTGTGTGTGTGTGTGTGTGTGTGTGTGTGTGTGTGTGTGTGTGTGTGTTCACAGAATAGCATCTCCTCCTTTAAAAGGCAGTGTAAGTGTGAGTGATGGTTTCTGAGGCGAAGAGCAAGTGACAGAGTCAGTGAAGCGGAACTCACTTGTTGGGTGAAATCGCTTTCACACTCTCAGCGAGTCGCCGGTGGGCCGACACTCAGCCAGCTGACAGACTGTGACTCACCGGATGCCACACAATGCAAGCTAATGAGAACTGACATCAAATCAGAAATTACTATTTCTGTCTATATAAATATAATATAATAAATGTCTATTATGTATGACGGGTGGTTACGTCAGAGACAAAACCTACCTACTTACCCTGATCATGACGAATCGGCTGTAAGGGATTGAAAATGTGATGCAGATTAAATCCCAAGATACCTCAGGATTAAAAACAGATGATATTGTGGAAAAATCCTTAGAATGAGAATACTTTACAGAACTGTAGAAACAATTTGACGAGCATATAGAGCACTTTACGGACATTACTTGCTCTACTCTGTTGTTCTTTTCCCCACTGGATGAAGGGAACATCTGCTCGGTGAAAGAAGATGTCCCCCTCTCTTGCTAAATCTCTCACATTTTCTTTCTTTTTCTGTCACTTTTTTGTCTCCTTCCCACCCTCAGAGTGTGAGTTCTCTAGAAGCGTTGGGCCACAGGAAGAGCTCGGTGTGTGTGCCGCGGGCTTTGGGCCAACTGTTCATCCTGCTGCAGTACCAGACGCTGGCCCAGCGCATCAAGGTGATGGTCCGAAAGGCTGAGAATCTGGCCAAGCTCACACGGATCCCAGGAGCTCCAGGTGAACACCTCATGCAATAAAATAGGCTGTTATGTGATTCACCCACAAGACAACCTGCTGCACCATTCCTCAGATTAAAAAGGCACATTAGGCCTAAATGGTTCCTCCTCTGTGGTCAGGGTATGGTTAAGTTTAAGTGGTTAAAATTACTTGGATATTGTTATGGAAAGAGTCAGCATACAATCAGCATTCACTCTGGGGTCAAATGACTCACTCAATGCATTTTGGCACACAGCGAGGAGAGAGTGCCTGCATTTGTGACGTCAAACATGATGCGCGGGGGGGGGGGGGGCAGAGAGACAAACTCCTCTACTGGCAATGAGAAAGGAGTCAATCGCCTTATTAAGTGCATTTACCCGCGTTTCAAAAACCTGCATTAACTGGTAATTTTAGTATAAAAGTGGTAACACAACTTTAGCCAAACCCTTCACTCAAAGCTCCTCCCTCTGTGGTTTTCTGGTGAGACAACATCAAATGATTATTATTCTTCAAATAAACTAGAGTGTGCTTCTTACCACAAGAGGTCACATTATAATACATCGAGCCGTTACAAGTTCTTTAACTTCACTTTCTGGATATTATTATATTATATTAGTATGTTATTTATTTTAATGTATTAGTATACATTGTATTAGCATTAGCATATTTAAGATTAGTAAGCTGGTACTTTCAGTTGCACTGCACATAAACACTTGTAAACAGCTTGTCTGTATTCTCCGACCGGATCCGTGATTGGTTTGTACTGTAATCAGATTAGGAACTGATCGGCCCAGTGTCATTTCCCCTCCTGTCTGCATCAAATCTCACTGCGTCTGATTTAAGGCTCAGCTGTGATGATGCTGCTGAAAAGAGGAGGAAACAGGAGCTCCTGTAAAAACAAAACAACTGTGATGATTTAGTTTCACACTCCTGACCTGACAGTTCGAGGCTATGTGGTCCGTTGTGTGTTCCTTGTGAATTGCAATGGTTCGTAAAACTTGTGTAAACGAGTGCTGTCTGCAGAGGCGGGATTCTTATCTGACAGTGACACATAGTTTTTTTCATTTCTGCAAATCCAATTAACATGCAAGAATGGATTTACAGGGGAAATTATATTTTGCAAGTGATGATGCTGATTTACAACAGTGATAGTGGAGAGGTTTATGAGGGTTTAAATCAACATGGGTAGACCATTTATTTCCTAAAAAAGAAAAACAATTATATAAAAAGATAGAATCATGATTGTGGATGTGATTGTTTTTCCACAGACCACTACGTTGTCATCAACCTGCGTCAGGATGGGAAAGTCATTGCTACCAAGGAGACCAAAGGAGTCAGTGGTCCAAGCCCCGTGTGGAACGCTCCGTTTCTGTTTGACCTGCCCCCTGGTGACATCACTCAGTTGCCATTGATCCTTGAATTCATTATCATGCAGGTACCATGGTCTACATCCTTTTCATACAGAAAACAGACATGCAGCTCTGTGTTAATATGCTGCAAATGAATATCTCCTTATTTCTGTAATGTTGAATGCAGTTATCTCTGTGTATCTACAGGGCCGTCTCTACACTAAGAGCAGCATTTTGGGTTGTGTGCTGATTGGCAGCGATGCTTCAGAGGCGGGACAGGGACACTGGAAGGAGATGTGCAGTCGGGGGCAAATAGAAACGGCTCGCTGGCACACCATCCAATCAAATATGCTGTAGGGCCAATGAACTGACTCTCTGCTGCCTAGTGAGTTTCCCAGGGTTGGAGTTATTTGCACAAAGGAATCAGACTGTATATAAAGATGGACGACATGGCAGCTCCTCAAAAGTGAAGCCAAAGTGTCTTTATCACCACCTGGTGGTTGACTGCAGTATAGGTCCTCCATAATAAATGATGGTACATGGCTCAAACAAAAAATTCTAAATTAATCAAAAATATTTTTTCTGAAAGATGATTTGTATCATTTTAGTTCTTATTTAACTGCTTAATGTTAAAATGTTTTGTTTTTTTATCAGTAAGTTTAATTTGTTCTTTGATGCTGTAAAAGTGGGCTGAAACATCATGAATTACAGCTGACACAGACCATTTCAATGGGACCTCGCTACCGTGGCTTCACCATCTTTATTTACAGTCTATTGTAGTATTAACATGTGACTTGGATCTAATTGCCCCCCCTGTTTTCAAGGTATTTATTTTAGTCCGTTTTTAGCTATGTTGTGTTTTTTTTGCTAGCTACCATAGCCTAACTTTGTTTTTAATGTTATTTATAAAATTATGGCGTGTATTACTGTAACTAGTGTTTTCAGGAGAAACCATATCCAGATGGTCCATGTGTATCTATAGGGCTGTAGAGGAAGAAGCACTGACCACTAGAAGGTGCGAGGAGGGATCAGCAGCAGTTTTCTCCATATCAACAGTATTCTGCATCCCTGCATTGCCTTTGTGATGATTTCCACTGTGACTTCTTAAAACTGTAGTCTATGAAGTGTACTATTCTGGATGTTCTGGATGCAGTCTTTGCTAATGTTGTAGTCATGTTTATATTATGTCCAGAGGCAAAACAAATGTTAGTGTGCAATAGAAATTGTTGGATTTTCTGACATTTGTTAAGTTACGGTGCATTTATGTTGCCACTCTGCCTGTGGTTTGATGTGGTGTATTAATGTGCCAGTATTTGTCCACCTCTCCTTACTAGTATCTTGCATTCACATTCCATGCAGAATCAATGTTTTATTTTGCGCCAAGACAAAAGGGATATAAATGGGTCAAAACTAACTAATTATCCCACATATTCAGTCAATTGATGCCAAACCAACACACATAGACACATTTCATTTCAGAAAAAGTTTCTATTTAATCACTGAGAATATAAATATTACTTTTTTGTATTCTTTGTTAGACCTGAAACAATTATAGAGTGTCCTTCAGAGCACTACATTGATGTATGTCTGGTATCCTAAAGCATTAAAAGGAGATCCCACACTAAAGATGTGGAAAATATCTTCATTATTCATTCTTCATTATTATGTGACACCCTTTCAAGCATAACCAGAATAGAAGGTTGGGTTTACAAATATTATGTTTTAACATTTATTTGGCAGGTGTCACATATTTTTGAATACTAACACTAAACATTATTTTTGTTTCTAGAAAGAAATTGCTGTGTTTCTATGTATTGAATATTGAACATGTTGATGCCTGCCTGTGGCATGTATTGTCTCAACTGTACATGAATGTCCTTGCTTATGAGAGAGAATCATTTCAGAGAATTTGAAATAAATAGTTATATTATTAAAAGATATTTTGTCGAGTGTGTGAGACAATTCATATTTTATAAGAGATATTTATCCAAGTTAATATACTGGATACATTGCTCTCAATAGCAGTAATGAACTAGGGATCTTTCTAGTTATTTTGACATGTAACAGTATGAGAAGCATAGGTGTAGACAAATGATGGCTGAATTTCATTTAGCTTTTCCATTAAGTTTAAGGGTACAGTTACTGTGAATGCTAGCTCGCTGGCACATCATCATGACCTGTCGTCATGGGAGACTTACTGCATAGGAAACACAGCCATAACATATAAAATACATGTTTAGTAGGAAAATGATGACTCCCAATTTCAAGGCCTGTTTCATATACTGGCTTTGAGTTTCAACATGTATGTTATTAACATGCTTTTTCTATTTACTTTCTGAAAAAGGTCTTTTACAGAGCTATATAATTTAACAAAATGTATATTTGATAATAAGCTATTTTGTTCATGTGGTCATTGTATGCACTATAAAGCCCTGGGAGAGTCCTAAACCCTGCTAACAGCTATATAGCTCCAGTCATTTAATTTAATGGTGGTGGTTCAACTGTTCCATCTTGGCATCACAGCTTGTTGTGTGACCACAGTAACCAAACCCACAGCGAGGTCAATGAGGAGCAAATTTGGTGGTATTTGAGTTCCCAGAATCCTCTGAAGTGAAATAGTGGAAGAACAGAATCTAAATATAAATATCTGGCCTGGGCCAATGTAGAATAAGTTATTAGTTAGCAAAAATGGCTCAATAATGTGTCAGTGTAGCAGTGGGCATGTTGAAAGTACGGTCCAGCTATAGCTACTCTAAAGACTAATGCCCTGTTCCAATTCCTCTCCCGTTGCCCAGCCCTGTGATATGAAGTGCCCTTCACTGGGATTGTCCCCTCTGAACAGAGCCACAAGGGAGAGGGCTAGAAAATCTTCATGTGACAACTGCAGGACAGAATGGACAGATTGATTAATACACATTCAGTCAGTGTGTTTACATCGGTTATTTCAATGTGACTTTAGTCCTGTCCATAGAAACTTCTGTTCTAAACTGAAAACGTTATTACCAGGAGTTATGAACGTTACTCGTTTATCTCACTGAAACCATTTACATGCTTGTTTTGACAGAGTGAATAGCAATTTCCCTGAAACGCTTGTCACAGCGACAAGGTCATTTTAACTTGCTACTGGATTAGAAAAGGATATTCAGCTGGATTTAAACATTATTTCATGGTTATTTTGCAAGATTTCATACTTATACATGTATGAGCATTTTACAGGCAGGGGTCGTCTTTTCGTAAAGTATTTCGTCTACCCTTTCATTTTTAGGGGGGTCCTGAATACACTATGGCTGAAGGGGTGTTTAAAGGGGTAGATTACTAGAGAAATGGGACAATACTGGCCCTTCACGGCCGAGCACAAAAACAAAGGGGTAGGGCTAAGGAGTATTGCACTTCTGTCCATCCTGGGAGAGGGATCCCTCACATGTGCATGTTGCACCTTGTTAAGCCCTATGAGACAAATTGTCATTTGTGAATATGGTCGATTAATAAATAAATAAAATAAATAAAATTGCATTGATTGACTGACTGATTGCTTTCGGTTCACAGTAGGTGATTTCTCCCGCTACTTATAAATATCCATAGGATGTGCAGCGTGATGCTGATGTAATCTAACTCCTTGGATGATCTTTATCATATCAGATCACCAAACAAATGTGACTACTGCCACACAAGCACACATAGTGATAATGCACACACTAATGCACACACCCACATAAAAAGTCACGTCTCGGGTGTTGTTGCAATGTGTAAAATGTGGAAATTTGTATATGGGCCCAGTTGGATGGAAAACACATTCTTGCACTTAATTGCACTCATCATATTAAGTCATTCTTCCATTCGGCTTTTTTTTCTTGTCCTTTCAATACAAATTCATACAGGTTCATTCTTTCTTCACTTTGAAATCTGCACCGTCTCCTGGCTTCAACACTCACTTCTGTCCATGAAGTGAGATCCAGAGAAGCTCCAGATGGGCCGGAGGTTACTACAGATGAGCAGGTGGTCAAGCGTGTGTTTTCTATCCCTCACCCATCAACTTAAAAGATAAACTTGAAAAAAGGCTTCTCTTAAGGTTGGGGGTTAAATCCTTTAAACATGAAAGCACAAATACTGCTCACTCTGTGAGTGTAAATGCAAAGCATTTGATACAGACACACGTCCCTTTCTTCATTCCTCAGATCTGCCCACTCTCCCGGGGGAGGTGAAGAAAAATGAGAGTTTGTGGATCTATCTGCAGTGGGTGGTTTCCTCTGTGTGTGGGCCTGATTCAACTCTGCTGCTCTCACAACAGGTTCCTAGCATCTGTTGGTGAGAAACACATCATTTGGCAACTATTTCTTAAAATGGCAAAGTTTCAAGATGATGAGAAGTAGGAGACGTCATTGAATTACCAGGTATTCCAGTAAACCCCTGCAAAGGGCCCTTGGCCTATAAAAGTAGTGCAGAGAATCTGGACCAAAATCCAATTAGTATCTTTCAATCAAAATTTATATGTATAAAGCAATATGAGGTGATTATTCAGATATGATCATTAACTTTGAAAAAATATTTCTGAAGATAGAGTGGAAATACAATACTCTTCTTACCTCCACCAAGGAGGTTATGTTTTCATCTGCATTTGTTTGTCTGTCGCTAGCTGGATTACGCAAAAAATACTCAACTGATGTCAATGTAATTTTTGGGAGGGGTGGTGCATGACCCAAGAATGAACCCATTAAATGTTGATGTGGAACAGAGGGCTGATCTATCTTACTTTGGAGAAAACCCCAATTTGTTTTGTTGATATTTACATCTACTAAGGCAACGTAGTGTCATGACTAAGGAGGCCAAAGAGGATATGTCTTCACCCCTGTCCATCTGCAAGATTAAGGATTATAGGATCACCACAACACTTAGTGGAAAGGTGAGGTATGGGTCAATAAACTCTGGTGTGGATTTGGATCAGGGGGCAGATCCAGGATTTCCTTTCACTTTCTTTAAACATCGCAAGATGTTTTTCAACATTTTTGTTGATTTCTCAAAGAATAATTAATGGCTCTTGATGAAAAGAATCTGGCATATTTATGGGACTGGTTTTTAGAAGTGTGTTTAATATGATGCAGATACAAATAAATATCTGAATCTAGTGAATTTGAATGTGGTTTCACAATGGGACTGTTCGGCTTTGGCAGAGGTATGCTCTTTGCTGAGTGACCTTCTGGTTATTTAATTAATTTAGGAACATGATTTAAAAAACTTTTGGAATCAGATGACATTTTGTAATGTGAGAAACTAATGGGCTATTTATGAATGGCTTGACTAACATATGTGATGGCCATATCAAAGGTTTATCACCAATTTATAAACTACTTTAATTAGTAGGGTATTACTAACAATCCTGTCAGTAAAACCCCAAAAAAGTCAGATTTCTCTGTTATCCAAAATTAATCTACCTGGACACTGACTGGACTGAAGACCCAGTATTCTCATGCAAAAACAGAAAAATATAACTAACTAGCTGACTCTGTCCAGTCCAGTGAGCAGCAGTTCCCGACTCATGGTCCCTGAACAACCCCTCCACTGGTCTGACAGCCAACTGTGTTTTGGCACTATTGATCCACATGTGCCTGCCTGTCTACCTGCATGTTAACCTGTCTGACTGCCCCCTGGCAAGCAGTCAGTGATAATTAACTCCAGACACAGTGTACAAATAACACTGTCACATCCTTTATAGGAGGACAGAGGCATCACTGACGACTTGTGTGGGAGAATATCCTGTTGTGTTTATGGACGGTAGAACATTAGCATTTAACCATTAGATGTGGCTTAATGATTCAGGAAGTCGTGATCTTCAGCCTTACAGAGCTCTGACGTACTATGGGATGCATCATGACTCACTCTAGACTGATGCTGCTTGGTTGCCCTCACCAGGCCCACGGTCTGACATTTACTGCCTGTCACTGTGCACCTTCTTTCACCTGAGGAGACAGCAGAGCCTCTCTGTGCTGGGGTAGAGGGGACCCCTCCTCCTTCTCTGCGATTGCCAGGCCAAATTGGATGCTGAGGCCTCAGTGAGACGTACCATCCACACATGCTGACCAATTGTTTTTCAGCAGCTTTTTGAGACGTTAAAAACAACTTCCCACACATGCTTTCATCACTTTGTATTACCACTGCATTCCTCCACTGATCAATGTCTTACTACTGTTTTCGGAGCACTTAGCGGATGCAACCTCAGAGTTCATGCCCTTACTTGGTAATTTCCCCTCCTGTTGACCCTGATCTGTGCAACTGGGTGCTGGGGTTGATTCCTCTTTCTGTAGCAGCAAAGCCAGATGGCAGAAGTTTCCTGTCTGGTTTCTGTTATGTTTGCGGTTTACCTAAATGTTTAAAAACCTTTCTTTTTAACTATTCAATGTTTCACTCCGAGCATTGATGCTGACTGTGTAACCCTCTGCAGAGCTTACAATTAAAACTCAAAGACAACTCCGGTCTGAGAAACTCTTTATTTCACAACTCAAGATAAATTTCCACTACACCTGTCATGAAGGTTTAATGATGAACAGATTACCATTTTATTCTGTTTTTTAACAAGTCATAAATCTTAGTGTATAGGGCGGTATGGTGGTGCATGCCTCACAGCAAGAGGGATCCCAGTTCGAATCCCAGCTATGATGCAGTCTTTCTCTGTGGAGTTTGCACGTTCTCTCCGTGTCTGCTTGGGTTTCCTCTGAATACTCTGGCTTCCTCCCACAGTCCAGAGACATGCAGACTGGGCAAGGTTGACAGGAGACTCTAGATTGTATGTGGGTGTGAAAGGTTGTTTGTCTTTGTATGTTGGCCCTGTGATCAGTGGTGTAAAGTAACGGAGTAGAAGTACTTCGTTACAGTACTTAAGTAGTTTTTTTGAGGATCTATACTTTCCTTGAGTATTTATATTCATCAGGACTTTTACTTTTACTCCACTACATTTAAAAGAAAAAATATCTACTTTTACTCCGTTACATTTTCATTGAACACCTCGTTACTCGTTACAAATTAAAATCTGAATATAATTATAATTGTCTCTCATCGCGATGTGATGAGAGACACATCACGTCGGATCACGAGATCCGACGGTGTCTCGCGAGGATAACCTGAGGGCGGCACGGGAGATAAGCCGTTAGCCGTCAACCCGACTACACCGGAGTAAACCACCATGGCTACTTCATCCACCTCATCTATCGCTGATGCTGAAGACACGGCAGAAGAACCAAATCAACCACACCCGTGGCCGTATCTCGCGAACATGTTTGCCTTCGTGGGGATACAAGATACATCCTATCGAATGAAGTGCCTCTTGTGTCTACCGAGGGAGACGGAAATAATGGCGTTTCAAAACTCTCCGTCGAACCTCAAAAAACACATTCAGGTAAGTGAATTAAGTAATGGCAGCCAGAGTCATGTTATGTATTGTGCCAGGAATAGGTGCAAAAGTCTCGCTAGTAAAATATGGTTTGCCAACAGAACAGATACAGTTGAGCATTTTACTTAACATGCTTAACATGCGTGTCTACAAAGTAGACACGTGCATGCGCGTCCAGGTATGGTCCAAGTGTAGGCGTGCATACACAAATTGTTCTTTGGATTGCATGTAGCTCATAATTGTTATTGTTCACCACATTTACAGCTATTTGTAGAGTATATTCTTTCTGCTGAATCTATGTATATTCTGTATGTCCATTGTCTGAGTGCAGTTGCTAATTTATTCTCCCATTTATCTGGCTGCAACATATAGTTGCATATCCTACCTCAGTAACTTAGGAAAGATGCAATTCTATTTATATACAATGTAATATATTCATCGGCCGATATCATTGGTAATAACTGTTTACCCTACCCTACTAGCTTAGTGTCAAAATTTCTGCTGTGAAGGGATTTTAAAATGTATTAAAAATAACATTCATGTTTAAACAAACTGTAGGCTGCCTGTCATTGTAATAACTGCTGTGTGATGTCTTGAGCATCAAACTGATATTTTTCTCTTCTTTTTTTGATGTAGAGAAAGCATGCAAATCATAAAACCAAATACGAGGAGCTGACGGCACTGAAAAGAAAACGGGCTTTGGAAAATGGGACCTCCACCCTCAAACAGACTACATTGGTGAATGCCAGATCCATCTCTCAAAGCTCAATAGACAACGCTGTGGTGAAGTTTGTTGTCAGAGGGCTCCAGCCATTTTCTACAGTGGAAAATCAAGCCTTTAAAGACTTTGTCACCGATCTACAGCCTAATGCTAAATTCATCTCAAGGGCCACCCTGCGTTCGAGGATTGAAGCTGTCGCCAAGAAAATGAAAATATTGGTATTTGAGGCCATGAGGGCTGTGGATCACATCGCCACAACTACAGACTGCTGGTCAGTCAGAAGAAGGAGCTTTATTGGTGTGACTCGCGCAATTTTGAGAATCAACTTCTGCTGAAGATGAACCACAAGTTTGTTGACTTTTAATAAAGCACTATGCAACCACACAACCCAAACCTCTACCAAAGTTTAACCACTGCATTGAGTTTTTAGGTCTGCTTATTTCAAAAGAAAATTGTAAACTTTGGTATAGGTTTGGGTTGTGTAGTTGCATGGTGAAACGGGTCTCAAAATCAGACCTTATCAATCACTGTAAATATAAACAAAAAGGAAATTTTATGCAGTGTCAGTTCATGTTCTACAAGTGTCGCTTTAAGACCTGTTATATGGCATGGTTGTCATGGCACAGTAACAATGCAACCCGACATTTTTTGTTTAAAGTGGTTAAAGTTCTTTTTTTAGAAACTGAGAAATGGTGTCTAATATTTATTTTAAGTTTCATCACTTCCAATTTCACTTGTTCATGTATGAGTTCTATATTATTTTATAAATAATAATTGAAGTCAGTTGAAATAAAGCCTGAATAGAACAATTTCGGTTGTTTTGTTTCTGTGTAGGCCTACTATAAAAAGCACTTTACATTTTTAAGTTTGATACTTGTACTTTTACTTTTGATACTTAAGTACATTTCAACACCAGATACTTTAGATACTTAAGTACATTTAATATGAGCTACTTTAAGACTTTTACTCAAGTCATTTTCTGACAGGTGACTTTTACTTTTACCGAAGTCACTTTCAGGGAAGATATCTGTACTTTTACTCAAGTATGGCTTTCAAGTACTTTGTACACCACTGCCTGTGATACACCAGTGTGTGTACCCCACCTGTTGCCATGTCAGCTGGGATTGGCTACAAAGCTCTGATAGAGTCAGTCTATAGATATGTAATAGTTGTTTTTTAAACCTTTCTTTCTTTTATGTCTCGTCTCTTTCTTTTCTTTTTTGCACATGTTTTGTATATGTAATACTGGAAGAAATGTAAATGTAATGTAATTGTAAATTAGGGATGTCTTTCAATACCAAGAAGGGGTGGGCTGAATGCATTGGTATGACACAGAAATAAGAGATACATGAATCATTTTCAGAGCTGTGTATAGTACGTCAGTATTTTCCTCCACCTAGATGCTGATTCACCTCAGTGTGTCTCACCACATCTTGGCCACACATATCGATTGTGTTCTGCCTCCACCCAGCAGCCAGATCAATAGGAAAGCTGTACCTCAGGAGTGCAGCAGCCGTCAGTAACCAATCCTGTCATACCTGTTTACAAAAATAGTCAACGTTCTGTGACCCCACTTAGAAGTGGTTAAACACCATACTATGACAAATTATACACATAAGACACATAAGCCATTTTTTCAATTGTTTTCTTTAACTTTTCCAAAGCATTTTTTTTAAATACATAAAGTATCCCTGAATACCGACCAGAGATTTAAAATATAATTTTTGGCCACTTTTCAAAATCTGTTTGTTCAGATTCCCAAAACCTTCAGGCTGAAGGAAAAACAAGGCTTCATCTTTACTGCTACTCTTCTACGTTAGAAACAAATTGACGTGAGCAGAATATAGTGGTGGTCCGTCAGTGTTTCTCGATGCTGACAACTGTGTAACTCAATATCCTCCCCAGTGTATTTTAGCATTGCTCCATTAGAAGGGTGGTGTTGAGCATTCACCTCAGATGGGATCTTGTGTTCCTGCTCAAATCTCAAGTAGAGCCTGAGGCCCATATATTTATTGGTAATGATTCATCAGATGTTGTTATCAAACCCTTATATGACAAATAAATGTAAAAATGTATAGAAAACACTTTTTTAATGTAAAACACAAATGAACATATTTTTTAAATGAAAAATAGACTGATGTGTTGGTGAAAGACTCAGATCAGATGATTTTATTTGGCCAACCAGTAAATCTTACACCAACAGGGCACACTGAGGTCCCTTTTGCCTGTGGCCCCCAAAGTCCCTTAAACATGTCTGTGTGGATACATGCAGTTGTGAGGTATAGTAGATCTATAAGCGTAGAGACTTAATGTTACTGGCTATACTCGTACTGCTGGTATACATTGGTGAAATTGATGTACACATGAAAATAAGTTTTACTGTTAAACACCTAATGAGCAAGTGAATGTTAGATTCAGGAACAGTTTGGGTTTTTATTTATATACTTTCATGAGTATACTTCAAGCAAAACAAAACTATTTTACAGTATTTCTAATGATTTATTCAGATGTTTTTAATCTCCTGACAAGACATATGATCAGAATCTGAGAACAATGAACATTTCTCCATGAGTCTTATTATAACTGCTCAAATGTTTCCCTCTTGTGGATTTCTGGAGTAATGCACATTCAAAACAGCAAAACATGACATTTCTGAAGCAGCCAGGTCACGATAGCACAAGCCTGATTCAACTCTAGTGTGTATGTGTGTGTGTGCACATAATTAACACAACTGATTCATCTGAGAGGGGAAAACTGGTCTCAATTTCTGGTTTCCTATAACCACACACACACACACACACACACACACACACACACACACACACACACACACACACACACACACACACACACACACACACACACACACACACACACACACACAGATGCCTTTGAAGTAAATAGCATCAAAGACCTGGCTGTCGCTCCAAGTCTCCAGGTGAAAGCTGCCATCTCCACAGCACTAATACAATAAAACCATATTTCAGCTACATTATGTCAAAACACATCTGACTTCTGGCAAAATCCTACATGATTGTGATGTTACATGTAAGACAATGTGTGTACATGGAACTGTGTGTGTGTGTGTGTGTGTGATACTGTCAGCGCTCACATCTGGAGCCCAATCCTGGTGAAGGATCAGAGAACCAGAGTTGAGATCAGATCTGCCTCTTTCTCTTTATTAGAGTTCTCTGTGACCATGATTAATGAACGCTCCGTCTCGGTTTGACCAGCTTTCACGCCTCCTTGTGCCAGCTCAGAACTTCAACCCATCCATCTCGAGTTGCTCCGGGCCCTGAAATCACAGCATGGTCAGAGGTCTCGAGTCCGTCATCACCAGATCAAATGGCTGCTGGATGGAAACAGACAGGGATGACGCTCAGCCTGCAGGAGCAAGTAAGGAGGGACACAGGCAGAAGAAGTGTAACTAGAGCTACGTTGTAGCACTAACGGGCCCGAGCACACGCGCGTTGAAGCCTGTTGCGGTAAGTGGAGAGAGCTATCAATGACCAAGCGCAGTCATGATAAGTCATGATTTCTGTGTAGATGTTGTGATGGAAATTCATCTTGAGATTTGAAATAGTGAAATTCTCAGACCGGAGTTGCCTTTGAGTCTTTTTAATAGTTAACTCTGCAGAGCTTACACAACAATCACGGGTGCTCAAAATGGAACTGTCCGCAAGTTCACAAAAGCCAGAACTTATACAAAGAGGCATTTCATAAGACATAATATGAAAAAAAGACATGAAAGACATGAGATCATCATCTGTGTCTGTCCGTCCACTGTACCAGTTGGAAGAAAACATCACCAAATAAGGGCATACACCCTGTTTATCAAGGTCACAGCAGTGAGACACCTGGTCAGGGGATTTATGTCCGAGATACAGAACCTCGTCTTTTGATGGCGTGTAATCTCACTTTGACGCCATGCCACGGTCACACGGTGTGACGAAAAATTTATCTTTGAGTTAGTTTATATCTCCATCTTGTTGTGATGACACTCATCTCAATTTGAAGTTGATCTGATGAAAGCCCTGGGACAAGTTCATCAGAGTAAAATTTTAGAAAATGGCCAAAATGGCCAGTAAAGTCAAAATGGCAGGCTTTCTGTTGCGTTTTTCATACTGCACTGAGAGACTGTTTTGTATGACTGGTCATGATACACCACTGTCCTCATTTTCGTTAGGATCGGTGAAAGCTAACTGAGGGGGTTTTCCGTAGGTGGCGCTGTTGAGCCATTTTGCCACGCCCATTTCAAATTACTCCAGAATACAATTACTTTTTTGGGCTTTTTACTTCCTGCAAAGTTTCATAATTTTTTGAGCATGTCTAGGCCCTGAAAACCCCCCAAAAGGGAAATACAAATCCTTCGAAATACAATAGGGCCTCCCACCGGAGGTGCTCGGGCCCTAATAATAATACCACAGGAATCAAAAATACATAATCTTACATTATCCAACAATGTTTCCAACAAACCCAGAGAAATCCCTCATTTTATTCACACAGGGGTAATGAGAAATCAAAATAGTTTTGTGTGACTTATTTTTAGTGAAACATTTATTTATTGAAGAGGATGCTCAGGAGGAAGAGGTGGGGCAGGAGGAGGAGGAAGAGGAAGATGGTCCTCCCATTCCCATGAAGAGGCAGAGCTGAGGGTAACGAGAGTTTTCTTATATCAACTCTCGGTACTCCTTTGTGACTGAGGATATGTAAAACGGCTGGTGGTTATCTACTGTGTGTAAGGATAAACAAAAAGTCAGAATTGGCTCTGCCCATGTTTTACAAATTGTGTCTGGCTTCACTCCACAGTGCTAAAAACAAATAAAAGTGGCAGGAACAAAGAACAAGTTTAGAGTTTCTTCAGTAACTAACTACCGTATTTTCCGCACTATAAGGCGCACATAAAAGCCTTTAATTTTCTCAAAAAACGACAGTGCGCCTTATAATCCGGAGCGCCTTACATATGGATTAATTCTGGTTGTGCTTACTGACCTCGAAGCGATTTTGTGTGGTACACGGCGCTCTGTCAAAATGTTTTAGTACGACTTTGGTAAACTACAAAGCCGCACCGCTTGCAGCATTACGGCTACCGTAGTCAGGAGCGTCGCGGAGTAATACATACTGTGCTTCACTACAAATCTCTGTCCCTATTGATCTGCGACTCCATGCGTGCCCATCTCACCGATGCTGTCAAAAACAAAGTGAAGCAAACTAATTCAGAGCTTGCCATCATTCCGGGTGGATTAAGTAAAGAATTCCAGCCGCTAGATATTGGTGTCAACAGGGTGTTCAAATTTAAACTGCGAGCTGCGTGGGAGCAGTGGATGACAGAAGGCGAGGAAGTGTTTAGCACTGCAGCTCTGCTTCCTGGTCCCAACTCTGTGTTGTCATTTAATAGACTGGGTAATATTCCTAGATAAGAGAGATGCCCCATCCCAAGTACGATGAACGCCGTCTCTCCTAACGAGACCAGGTATCCTCCAAAAAGTTTGCCAATTATCTACAAAGCCCACATCATTTACAGGACACCACCTCGACAGCCAGCGGTTAAAAGACAACATGCGGCTAAACATGTCATCACCTGTTGTGTTAGGGAGAGGTCATGAGAAAATTATTGTATCCGACATCGTTTTTGCAAAAGCAAGTCGTGTCGTGGTTGAAGAGTTCCGCTCACCGAGGATCACCTGGTCAGCACTATGAACATGAAGCTGGGGCCTGCACCCAGACTCTGTGCCCACATCATCTCTCTGAACGATGCATGTTTGATGTCTGTGAACTCATTTACTCTGGACTCTTTATTACTCTGGAATGTGGATTGTGTTCCCTTGTTTGTTCTGTTTTTTTCTTTTGTGTTTTTGGAGAACTGCGGACTTTGGGTATTTTGTTTTGTGAAGGACATGGAAATGGTTCCTACAAATCGTTGCCTAATGTCGTGATTTTTACATTTATCATTAGCAAACAGTTAAATTAAATATGAAAACTGACTGATGACAAGGTTATTAATTATTATTATTATTATTATTATTATTATTATTATTATTATTCTATTGTCATAATTAATATATAGATTAGACCAAATGTAAAAAAGTAAAGAAACATTGTTTGTCTTCTGTTGCTGTGCTGTGTTGCTATGAATAGTAGCACACTAAATGAATCACACTGATTTGTTTCACTCCAACACTGTGTTAATTGATCAAGGCCATGAATCCTGTATCTATATTCAGAAAGACAGAGGTAGATGTTACTGTACTAGTTAGATTTATTCACAAAATTGAACATGTTTACAACATTCACATCATTCAAATATTTATAACATTGTACAAACATCTAATCATCGCTCTCTTCTCTGATTCTCCTTTTTCTCCTTCTCCACCTCTTCTCTCTGCTCCAGCTCATCTCTGCCTCCACCTTTCTGCAGCTCAGTGCCATAGTTGGAGTCGTCTCTGTGATGAGCTGGGTCTTGTTAATGAGCTCAACCATCGGCCTCCTCTGTCCGACCTCCAGCACGTTGACCTGCCGCTTCAGAGCCTGGTTTTCCAGCTGCTCCACCTGCTCCTTCAGAGCCTGGATCTCCTTCTCCGCCTCCACCTCACTGCTCCAGCTTGTCTCAGGCTGAGGTGGCTCCTGGTGCAGACTTGCCTCCATATTCTTTGCCTTGGCCTGACACTCTGAGCTCAGCCATGCAGTCAATGTAGGCCCTGAGTCGAGCATGCCGTTTTTTGGTTTCTTTCTTTGTGACTCCATCTTTATCTTTTAGCTGGTTTTCCAGCTGCTCCACCTGCTCCTTCAGAGCCTGGATCTCCTTCTCCTTCTCCACCTCCACCATTCTGCTCCAGCTTGTCTCAGGCTGAGGTGGCTGCTGGTGCAGACTCGCCTCCATACTCTTGGACTTGGCCTCACAGGCTGTGAGCTCATCCATGCAGTCAATGTAGGCTCCCAAGCAAGCATGCCGTTTCGTGGTGTCTTTCTTTATGACACCATCTTTGTCCTTTAGCTGGTTTTCCAGCTGCTCCACCTGCTCCTTCTGAGCCTGAATCTCCTTCTCCTTCTCCTTCTCCTTCTCCTTCTCCTTCTCCTTCTCCTTCTCTGCCTCCACCTCACTGCTCCAGCTTGTCTCAGGCTGAGGTGGCTCCTGGTGCAGACTCGCTTCCATAGTCTTGGACTTGGCCTGACAGTCAGTGAGCTCGGCCATGCAGTCACTGTAGGCTCCCAAGCAAGCACGCTGTTTCGTGGTCTCTTTCTTTATGACACCATCTTTGTCTTTTAGCTGGTTTTCCAGCTGCTCCACCTGCTCCTTCAGAGCCTGGATCTCCTTCTCCTTCTCCTTCTCCTTCTCCTTCTCCTTCTCCTTCTCCTTCTCTGCCTCTGCCTCACTGCTCCAGCTTGTCTCAGCCTGAGGTGGCTCCTGGTGCAGACTTGCCTCCATACTCCTAGCCTTGGCCTGACACTCAGTGAGCTCAGCCATGCAGTCAATGTAGGCCCTGAGGTGAGCGCGACGTTTTTTGGTCTCCTTCTTTAAGAGACCATCTTTGTCTTTTAGCTGGTGTTCCAGCTGCTCCACCTGCTTCTTCAGAGACAAGTTTCCATTTTTGAGAGCCATAATCTCCCTGTTGGCTCGGAGGAATTCGGCTCTGAGGCTCATCACAATGTCTGGTTGCTGCATGGTTAGCAGACCAGAGAGCAGATCTATTTGTTGATGAAGCTCTTGGAACAGTTGATGCTCTATATCTCTGATCTGCTCAGTAGTTCGCTGTCTTTATGTTGGTTTGTGGTCGTTGAGGATCAATCTCACAAGACGTTTTTTCTGGATCTAGAAGTCAAGTGACGTTTGTCTGCAGGTGACAGGATGAAATAGTGTGTAAGATTTAGGTGTCTGTGATATTACAGCCTTCTAAGTCTACATAAGTTAATTAATGGATTAATAGATGAATGGATTAATGGATTAATAGATTAATGGATTAATGGATTAATGGATTCATAGATGAATGGATTAATGGATTAATAGATTAATAGATTAATGGATTAATGGATTAATGGATTAATAGATGAATGGATTAATGGATTAATAGATTAATAGATTAATGGATTAATGGATTAATGGATTAATAGATGAATGGATTAATGGATTAATAGATTAATAGATTAATGGATTAATGGATTAATGGATTAATGGATTAATAGATTAAAGGATTAAAGGCAATGTCTTTGATCTTAGGAGACACACCTTGACTTGCCCAAGGTCAATAAATGTATTGACCTATAGTATTGCAGAGAAAGGAAAAAAAGAAAAACTGCCATCACTGCCAATCAAATTCAGATTCAAATTCATATCAAAGCATCTGGTTGCCATGGTGATTGGTGAGGGAAGTTTTCCCAGTCATTTATTTCAGAAAATGTTTCTTTTTACTGGTGAGTTTGAATTGGTTTATGGGGAATTTGAATGTTTAAGGACAAGTTGACCGGAGACCGGTTACATTTAAGCTAATGCTAGGAGCACATTACATGAGGTGTGTAGCTCCTTTAAGGAAAAAACAATCCCTCTCCATTGGGTCTAATGTTAATTCAGAGAAAACATTTCTGGAACGAGCATCAACTTGCATAACTCGCTCCCACGGTCCCATTTTTTTACTCTCACAAATCCCAAATATATCTATGTGTTTGGCAACGTCTTGGGATTCTCAGGGTGTCTTTATTTCACAGATAGGACTTATAGTTTTTGAATTATAGTTGTTTGAGTGCTGCACTCAGAGTTTAGATTTGCCTCTTCCCAATGGGGAGAGAACAGGTGCATTCAGTTGAGTTTCTCTCTCTCTCTCTCGTTTTATATTGAATGTTTGCCAATTGATCAATTTCACCTAAATCTTACACACTATTTCATCCTGTCACCTGCAGACAAACATCACTTGACTTCTAGATCCAGAAGAAACTTCTTGTGAGATTGATCCTCAACGACCACAAACCAACATAAAGACAGCAAATTACTGAAAAGATAAGAGATATAGAGCATCAACTGTTCCAAGAGCTTCATCAACAAATAGATCTGCTCTCTGGTCTGCTAACCATGCAACAACCAGACATTGTGATGAGCCTCAGAGCCGAATTCCTCCGAGCCAACAGGGAGATTATGGCTCTCAAAATGGAAACTTGTCTCTGAAGAAGCAGGTGGAGCAGCTGGAACACCAGCTAAAAGACAAAGATGGTCTCTTAAAGAAGGAGACCAAAAAACGTTGCGCTCACCTCAGGGCCTACATTGACTGCATGGCTGAGCTCACTGAGTGTCAGGCCAAGGCTAGAAGTATGGAGGCAAGTCTGCACCAGGAGCCACCTCAGGCTGAGACAAGCTGGAGCAGTGAGGCAGAGAAGGAGAAGGAGATCCAGGCTCTGAAGGAGCAGGTGGAGCACCTGGAAAACCAGCTAAAAGACAAAGTCTATTAAGTCTATTACCCAGTCTATTAAATGACAACACAGAGTTGTGACCAGGAAGCAGAGCTGCAGTGCTAAACACTTCTCTGCGCTCCCTCTGGATCAGTCACACAACCACAAACCTATAGAGATTGTATCTGTCCACCGTCCCATTCAATTATTTAAATCAACCTTATATTATCATACGGTGTCAAAATTGAACATCTTACAGTACTTCCGCACAATCCAATTCTATTAGACCATAATTTAATAACCTTTGATTTTTCACTATCAGAATATATGCCACTAATAATAAACTCCTTTTCTAGATGTTTACCTGATAGTGCTGTAGCTAAATTTAAGGAAATAATTCCGATTACATTTAAACCCATATTATCCGTCAATATAAACAACAAATTCATTAAAAACCTTAGCTCCACTGAGATTGACCATCTCGTCGATAGCTCTGTAGACTCATTACGATTAACACTAGACTCAATAGCGCCTCTAAAAAAGAAACATATAAAACATAATAAATTAGCTCCGTGGTATAATTCCAAGACACATGAGTTAAAACAATTATCAAGAAAATTAGAAAGGAAGTGGCGCTCCAGCAACCGTGTTGAATATCTCCTAGACTGGAAGAGAAGTGTTAAAGCATATAAGAAGGCCCTCCACAAAGCAAGAGCTGCCTACTATTCGAAACTAATAGAAGAGAATAAAAACAACCCCAGGTTTCTTTTCAGCACTGTAGCCAGGCTGACAGAGAGTCACACCTCCACCGAACCCAGTATTCCTCGATCCCTAAATAGCAATATCTTTATGACCTTCTTTAATAATAAAATTCTAACTATTAGAAATCAAATCAAACATCTCCTGCCCTCAATTGGCACTGAAATCTCAGAAACGGCTAAGAATCCTACCAATTATTTAGACAGCTTGTCTCTGATCACCCTTGATCAGCTGACCAAACTAATCTCATGTTCTAAACCAACAACTTGTATCTTAGATCCCATTCCTACAAAATGACTTCAAGAAATTCTGCCCCTAATTGATAGCATGTTACTGAACACAATAAATCTGTCATTATCATCAGGATATGTACCACAGTCTTTTAAAATAGCTGTAATCAAACCCCTTCTCAAAAAACCCACCCTAGACCCAGAGGTTTTAGCCAATTACAGACCAATATCTAACCTCCCCTTCCTGTCTAAAATCCTAGAAAAAGTTGTAGCCAATCAGCTGTGTGAGTTTCTCCAGGAAAATAATATATAATGAAGAATTTCAGTCGGGGTTTAGAGCCAATCATAGTACAGAGACAGCCTTGGCAAAAGTCACTAATGACCTTCTAATAGCTTCAGATCAGGGATTTGTGTCTGTCCTTATTCTGTTAGATCTTAGTGCAGCATTCGACCAAATGTAAAAAAGTAAAGAAACATTGTTTGTCTTCTGTTGCTGTGCTGTGTTGCTATGAATAGTAGCACACTAAATGAATCACACTGATTTGTTTCACTCCAACACTGTGTTAATTGATCAAGGCCATGAATCCTGTATCTATATTCAGAAAGACAGAGGTAGATGTTACTGTACTAGTTAGATTTATTCACAAAATTGAACATGTTTACAACATTCACATCATTCAAATATTTATAACATTGTACAAACATCTAATCATCGCTCTCTTCTCTGATTCTCCTTTTTCTCCTTCTCCACCTCTTCTCTCTGCTCCAGCTCATCTCTGCCTCCACCTTTCTGCAGCTCAGTGCCATAGTTGGAGTCGTCTCTGTGATGAGCTGGGTCTTGTTAATGAGCTCAACCATCGGCCTCCTCTGTCCGACCTCCAGCACGTTGACCTGCCGCTTCAGAGCCTGGTTTTCCAGCTGCTCCACCTGCTCCTTCAGAGCCTGGATCTCCTTCTCCGCCTCCACCTCACTGCTCCAGCTTGTCTCAGGCTGAGGTGGCTCCTGGTGCAGACTTGCCTCCATATTCTTTGCCTTGGCCTGACACTCTGAGCTCAGCCATGCAGTCAATGTAGGCCCTGAGTCGAGCATGCCGTTTTTTGGTTTCTTTCTTTGTGACTCCATCTTTATCTTTTAGCTGGTTTTCCAGCTGCTCCACCTGCTCCTTCAGAGCCTGGATCTCCTTCTCCTTCTCCACCTCCACCATTCTGCTCCAGCTTGTCTCAGGCTGAGGTGGCTGCTGGTGCAGACTCGCCTCCATACTCTTGGACTTGGCCTCACAGGCTGTGAGCTCATCCAATGCAGTCAATGTAGGCTCCCAAGCAAGCATGCCGTTTCGTGGTGTCTTTCTTTATGACACCATCTTTGTCCTTTAGCTGGTTTTCCAGCTGCTCCACCTGCTCCTTCTGAGCCTGGATCTCCTTCTCCTTCTCCTTCTCCTTCTCCTTCTCCTTCTCTGCCTCCACCTCACTGCTCCAGCTTGTCTCAGGCTGAGGTGGCTCCTGGTGCAGACTCGCCTCCATAGTCTTGGACTTGGCCTGACAGTCAGTGAGCTCGGCCATGCAGTCACTGTAGGCTCCCAAGCAAGCACGCTGTTTCGTGGTCTCTTTCTTTATGACACCATCTTTGTCTTTTAGCTGGTTTTCCAGCTGCTCCACCTGCTCCTTCAGAGCCTGGATCTCCTTCTCCTTCTCCTTCTCCTTCTCCTTCTCCTTCTCCTTCTCTGCCTCTGCCTCACTGCTCCAGCTTGTCTCAGCCTGAGGTGGCTCCTGGTGCAGACTTGCCTCCATACTCCTAGCCTTGGCCTGACACTCAGTGAGCTCAGCCATGCAGTCAATGTAGGCCCTGAGGTGAGCGCGACGTTTTTTGGTCTCCTTCTTTAAGAGACCATCTTTGTCTTTTAGCTGGTGTTCCAGCTGCTCCACCTGCTTCTTCAGAGACAAGTTTCCATTTTTGAGAGCCATAATCTCCCTGTTGGCTCGGAGGAATTCGGCTCTGAGGCTCATCACAATGTCTGGTTGCTGCATGGTTAGCAGACCAGAGAGCAGATCTATTTGTTGATGAAGCTCTTGGAACAGTTGATGCTCTATATCTCTTATCTGCTCAGTAGTTCGCTGTCTTTATGTTGGTTTGTGGTCGTTGAGGATCAATCTCACAAGACGTTTTTTCTGGATCTAGAAGTCAAGTGACGTTTGTCTGCAGGTGACAGGATGAAATAGTGTGTAAGATTTAGGTGTCTGTGATATTACAGCCTTCTAAGTCTACATAAGTTAATTAATGGATTAATAGATGAATGGATTAATGGATTAATAGATTAATGGATTAATGGATTAATAGATGAATGGATTAATGGATTAATAGATTAATACATTAATGGATTAATGGATTAATGGATTAATAGATGAATGGATTAATGGATTAATAGATTAATAGATTAATGGATTAATGGATTAATGGATTAATAGATTAAAGGATTAAAGGCAATGTCTTTGATCTTAGGAGACACACCTTGACTTGCCCAAGGTCAATAAATGTATTGACCTATAGTATTGCAGAGAAAGGAAAAAAAGAAAAACTGCCATCACTGCCAATCAAATTCAGATTCAAATTCATATCAAAGCATCTGGTTGCCATGGTGATTGGTGAGGGAAGTTTTCCCAGTCATTTATTTCAGAAAATGTTTCTTTTTACTGGTGAGTTTGAATTGGTTTATGGGGAATTTGAATGTTTAAGGACAAGTTGACCGGAGACCGGTTACATTTAAGCTAATGCTAGGAGCACATTACATGAGGTGTGTAGCTCCTTTAAGGAAAAAACAATCCCTCTCCATTGGGTCTAATGTTAATTCAGAGAAAACATTTCTGGAACGAGCATCAACTTGCATAACTCGCTCCCACGGTCCCATTTTTTTACTCTCACAAATCCCAAATATATCTATGTGTTTGGCAACGTCTTGGGATTCTCAGGGTGTCTTTATTTCACAGATAGGACTTATAGTTTTTGAATTATAGTTGTTTGAGTGCTGCACTCAGAGTTTAGATTTGCCTCTTCCCAATGGGGAGAGAACAGGTGCATTCAGTTGAGTTTCTCTCTCTCTCTCTCTCGTTTTATATTGAATGTTTGCCAATTGATCAATTTCACCTAAATCTTACACACTATTTCATCCTGTCACCTGCAGACAAACATCACTTGACTTCTAGATCCAGAAGAAACTTCTTGTGAGATTGATCCTCAACGACCACAAACCAACATAAAGACAGCAAATTACTGAAAAGATAAGAGATATAGAGCATCAACTGTTCCAAGAGCTTCATCAACAAATAGATCTGCTCTCTGGTCTGCTAACCATGCAACAACCAGACATTGTGATGAGCCTCAGAGCCGAATTCCTCCGAGCCAACAGGGAGATTATGGCTCTCAAAATGGAAACTTGTCTCTGAAGAAGCAGGTGGAGCAGCTGGAACACCAGCTAAAAGACAAAGATGGTCTCTTAAAGAAGGAGACCAAAAAACGTTGCGCTCACCTCAGGGCCTACATTGACTGCATGGCTGAGCTCACTGAGTGTCAGGCCAAGGCTAGGAGTATGGAGGCAAGTCTGCACCAGGAGCCACCTCAGGCTGAGACAAGCTGGAGCAGTGAGGCAGAGAAGGAGAAGGAGATCCAGGCTCTGAAGGAGCAGGTGGAGCACCTGGAAAACCAGCTAAAAGACAAAGTCTATTAAGTCTATTACCCAGTCTATTAAATGACAACACAGAGTTGGGACCAGGAAGCAGAGCTGCAGTGCTAAACACTTCTCTGCGCTCCCTCTGGATCAGTCACACAACCACAAACCTATAGAGATTGTGTCTGTCCACCGTCCCATTCAATTATTTAAATCAACCTTATATTATCATACGGTGTCAAAATTGAACATCTTACAGTACTTCCGCACAATCCAATTCTATTAGACCATAATTTAATAACCTTTGATTTTTCACTATCAGAATATATGCCACTAATAATAAACTCCTTTTCTAGATGTTTACCTGATAGTGCTGTAGCTAAATTTAAGGAAATAATTCCGATTACATTTAAACCCATATTATCCGTCAATATAAACAACAAATTCATTAAAAACCTTAGCTCCACTGAGATTGACCATCTCGTCGATAGCTCTGTAGACTCATTACGATTAACACTAGACTCAATAGCGCCTCTAAAAAAGAAACATATAAAACATAATAAATTAGCTCCGTGGTATAATTCCAAGACACATGAGTTAAAACAATTATCAAGAAAATTAGAAAGGAAGTGGCGCTCCAGCAACCGTGTTGAATATCTCCTAGACTGGAAGAGAAGTGTTAAAGCATATAAGAAGGCCCTCCACAAAGCAAGAGCTGCCTACTATTCGAAACTAATAGAAGAGAATAAAAACAACCCCAGGTTTCTTTTCAGCACTGTAGCCAGGCTGACAGAGAGTCACACCTCCACCGAACCCAGTATTCCTCGATCCCTAAATAGCAATATCTTTATGACCTTCTTTAATAATAAAATTCTAACTATTAGAAATCAAATCAAACATCTCCTGCCCTCAATTGGCACTGAAATCTCAGAAACGGCTAAGAATCCTACCAATTATTTAGACAGCTTGTCTCTGATCACCCTTGATCAGCTGACCAAACTAATCTCATGTTCTAAACCAACAACTTGTATCTTAGATCCCATTCCTACAAAATGACTTCAAGAAATTCTGCCCCTAATTGATAGCATGTTACTGAACACAATAAATCTGTCATTATCATCAGGATATGTACCACAGTCTTTTAAAATAGCTGTAATCAAACCCCTTCTCAAAAAACCCACCCTAGACCCAGAGGTTTTAGCCAATTACAGACCAATATCTAACCTCCCCTTCCTGTCTAAAATCCTAGAAAAAGTTGTAGCCAATCAGCTGTGTGAGTTTCTCCAGGAAAATAATATATAATGAAGAATTTCAGTCGGGGTTTAGAGCCAATCATAGTACAGAGACAGCCTTGGCAAAAGTCACTAATGACCTTCTAATAGCTTCAGATCAGGGATTTGTGTCTGTCCTTATTCTGTTAGATCTTAGTGCAGCATTCGACCAAATGTAAAAAAGTAAAGAAACATTGTTTGTCTTCTGTTGCTGTGCTGTGTTGCTATGAATAGTAGCACACTAAATGAATCACACTGATTTGTTTCACTCCAACACTGTGTTAATTGATCAAGGCCATGAATCCTGTATCTATATTCAGAAAGACAGAGGTAGATGTTACTGTACTAGTTAGATTTATTCACAAAATTGAACATGTTTACAACATTCACATCATTCAAATATTTATAACATTGTACAAACATCTAATCATCGCTCTCTTCTCTGATTCTCCTTTTTCTCCTTCTCCACCTCTTCTCTCTGCTCCAGCTCATCTCTGCCTCCACCTTTCTGCAGCTCAGTGCCATAGTTGGAGTCGTCTCTGTGATGAGCTGGGTCTTGTTAATGAGCTCAACCATCGGCCTCCTCTGTCCGACCTCCAGCACGTTGACCTGCCGCTTCAGAGCCTGGTTTTCCAGCTGCTCCACCTGCTCCTTCAGAGCCTGGATCTCCTTCTCCGCCTCCACCTCACTGCTCCAGCTTGTCTCAGGCTGAGGTGGCTCCTGGTGCAGACTTGCCTCCATATTCTTTGCCTTGGCCTGACACTCTGAGCTCAGCCATGCAGTCAATGTAGGCCCTGAGTCGAGCATGCCGTTTTTTGGTTTCTTTCTTTGTGACTCCATCTTTATCTTTTAGCTGGTTTTCCAGCTGCTCCACCTGCTCCTTCAGAGCCTGGATCTCCTTCTCCTTCTCCACCTCCACCATTCTGCTCCAGCTTGTCTCAGGCTGAGGTGGCTGCTGGTGCAGACTCGCCTCCATACTCTTGGACTTGGCCTCACAGGCTGTGAGCTCATCCAATGCAGTCAATGTAGGCTCCCAAGCAAGCATGCCGTTTCGTGGTGTCTTTCTTTATGACACCATCTTTGTCCTTTAGCTGGTTTTCCAGCTGCTCCACCTGCTCCTTCTGAGCCTGGATCTCCTTCTCCTTCTCCTTCTCCTTCTCCTTCTCCTTCTCTGCCTCCACCTCACTGCTCCAGCTTGTCTCAGGCTGAGGTGGCTCCTGGTGCAGACTCGCCTCCATAGTCTTGGACTTGGCCTGACAGTCAGTGAGCTCGGCCATGCAGTCACTGTAGGCTCCCAAGCAAGCACGCTGTTTCGTGGTCTCTTTCTTTATGACACCATCTTTGTCTTTTAGCTGGTTTTCCAGCTGCTCCACCTGCTCCTTCAGAGCCTGGATCTCCTTCTCCTTCTCCTTCTCCTTCTCCTTCTCCTTCTCCTTCTCCTTCTCTGCCTCTGCCTCACTGCTCCAGCTTGTCTCAGCCTGAGGTGGCTCCTGGTGCAGACTTGCCTCCATACTCCTAGCCTTGGCCTGACACTCAGTGAGCTCAGCCATGCAGTCAATGTAGGCCCTGAGGTGAGCGCGACGTTTTTTGGTCTCCTTCTTTAAGAGACCATCTTTGTCTTTTAGCTGGTGTTCCAGCTGCTCCACCTGCTTCTTCAGAGACAAGTTTCCATTTTTGAGAGCCATAATCTCCCTGTTGGCTCGGAGGAATTCGGCTCTGAGGCTCATCACAATGTCTGGTTGCTGCATGGTTAGCAGACCAGAGAGCAGATCTATTTGTTGATGAAGCTCTTGGAACAGTTGATGCTCTATATCTCTTATCTGCTCAGTAGTTCGCTGTCTTTATGTTGGTTTGTGGTCGTTGAGGATCAATCTCACAAGACGTTTTTTCTGGATCTAGAAGTCAAGTGACGTTTGTCTGCAGGTGACAGGATGAAATAGTGTGTAAGATTTAGGTGTCTGTGATATTACAGCCTTCTAAGTCTACATAAGTTAATTAATGGATTAATAGATGAATGGATTAATGGATTAATAGATTAATGGATTAATGGATTAATGGATTCATAGATGAATGGATTAATGGATTAATAGATTAATAGATTAATGGATTAATGGATTAATGGATTAATAGATGAATGGATTAATGGATTAATAGATTAATAGATTAATGGATTAATGGATTAATGGATTAATGGATTAATAGATTAAAGGATTAAAGGCAATGTCTTTGATCTTAGGAGACACACCTTGACTTGCCCAAGGTCAATAAATGTATTGACCTATAGTATTGCAGAGAAAGGAAAAAAAGAAAAACTGCCATCACTGCCAATCAAATTCAGATTCAAATTCATATCAAAGCATCTGGTTGCCATGGTGATTGGTGAGGGAAGTTTTCCCAGTCATTTATTTCAGAAAATGTTTCTTTTTACTGGTGAGTTTGAATTGGTTTATGGGGAATTTGAATGTTTAAGGATAAGTTGACCGGAGACCGGTTACATTTAAGCTAATGCTAGGAGCACATTACATGAGGTGTGTAGCTCCTTTAAGGAAAAAACAATCCCTCTCCATTGGGTCTAATGTTAATTCAGAGAAAACATTTCTGGAACGAGCATCAACTTGCATAACTCGCTCCCACGGTCCCATTTTTTTACTCTCACAAATCCCAAATATATCTATGTGTTTGGCAACGTCTTGGGATTCTCACGGTGTCTTTATTTCACAGATAGGACTTATAGTTTTTGAATTATAGTTGTTTGAGTGCTGCACTCAGAGTTTAGATTTGCCTCTTCCCAATGGGGAGAGAACAGGTGCATTCAGTTGAGTTTCTCTCTCTCTCTCTCGTTTTATATTGAATGTTTGCCAATTGATCAATTTCACCTAAATCTTACACACTATTTCATCCTGTCACCTGCAGACAAACATCACTTGACTTCTAGATCCAGAAGAAACTTCTTGTGAGATTGATCCTCAACGACCACAAACCAACATAAAGACAGCAAATTACTGAAAAGATAAGAGATATAGAGCATCAACTGTTCCAAGAGCTTCATCAACAAATAGATCTGCTCTCTGGTCTGCTAACCATGCAACAACCAGACATTGTGATGAGCCTCAGAGCCGAATTCCTCCGAGCCAACAGGGAGATTATGGCTCTCAAAATGGAAACTTGTCTCTGAAGAAGCAGGTGGAGCAGCTGGAACACCAGCTAAAAGACAAAGATGGTCTCTTAAAGAAGGAGACCAAAAAACGTTGCGCTCACCTCAGGGCCTACATTGACTGCATGGCTGAGCTCACTGAGTGTCAGGCCAAGGCTAGGAGTATGGAGGCAAGTCTGCACCAGGAGCCACCTCAGGCTGAGACAAGCTGGAGCAGTGAGGCAGAGGCGGAGAAGGAGAAGGAGATCCAGGCTCTGAAGGAGCAGGTGGAGCAGCTGGAAAACCAGCTAAAAGACAAAGATGGTGTCATAAAGAAAGAGACCACGAAACGGCGTGCTTGCTTGGGAGCCTACATTGATTGCATGGCCAAGCTCACTGACTGTCAGGCCAAGTCCAAGAGTATGAAGGTGAGTCTGCACCAGGAGCCACCTCAGCCTGAGACAAGCTGGAGCAGTGAGGTGGAGGCAGAGAAGGAGAAGGAGAAGGAGAAGGAGAAGGAGAAGGAGAAGGAGAAGGAGAAGGAGATCCAGGCTCAGAAGGAGCAGGTGGAGCAGCTGGAAAACCAGCTAAAAGACAAAGATGGTGTCACAAAGAAAGAAACCAAAAAACGGCATGCTCGACTCAGGGCCTACATTGACTGCATGGCTGAGCTCACTGAGTGTCAGGCCAAGGCTAAGAATATGGAGGCGAGTCTGCACCAGGAGCCACCTCAGCCTGAGACAAGCTGGAGCAGTGAGGTGGAGGCGAAGGCGGAGAAGGAGATCCAGGCTCCGAAGGGGCAGGTCAACGTGCTGGAGGTCGGACAGAGGAGGCCGATGGTTGAGCTCATTAACAAGACCCAGCTCATCACAGAGACGACTCCAACTATGGCACTGAGCTGCAGAAAGGTGGAGGCCAAGATGAGCTGGAGCAGAGAGAAGAGGTGGAGAAGGAGAAAAAGGAGAATCAGAGAAGAGAGCGACGATTAGATGTTTGTACAATGTTATAAATATTTGAATGATGTGAATGTTGTAAACATGTTCAATTTTGTGAATAAATCTAACTAGTACAGTAACATCTACCTCTGTCTTTCTGAATATAGATACAGGATTCATGGCCCTGATCAATTAACACAGTGTTGGAGTGAAACAAATCAGTGTGATTCATTTAGTGTGCTACTATTCATAGCAACACAGCACAACAACAGAAGACAAACAATGTTCCTTTACTTTTTTACATTTGGTCTAATCTATATATTAATTATGACAATAGAATAATAATAATAATAATTAATAACCTTGTCATCAGTCAGTTTTCATATTTAATTTAACTGTTTGCTAATGATAAATGTAAAAATCACGACATTAGGCAACGATTTGTAGGAACCATTTCCATGTCCTTCACAAAACAAAATACCCAAAGTCCACAGTTCTCCAAAAACACAAAAGAAAAAAACAGAACAAACAAGGGAACACAATCCACATTCCAGAGTAATAAAGAGTCCAGAGTAAATGAGTTCACAGACATGAAACATGCATCGTTCAGAGAGATGATGTGGGCACAGAGTCTGGGTGCAGGCCCCAGCTTCATGTTCATGGTGCTGACCAGGTGATCCTCAGTGAGCGGAACTCTTCAACCACGACACGACTTGCTTTTGCAAAAACGATGTCGGATACAGTAATTTTCTCATGACCTCTCCCTAACACAACAGGTGATGACATGTTTAGCCGCATGTTGTCTTTTAACTGCTGGCTGTCGAGGTGGTGTCCTGTAAATGATGTGGACTTTGTAGATAATTGGCAAACTTTTTGGAGGATACCTGGTCTCGTTAGGAGAGGCGGCGTTCATCCCACTTGGGATGGGGCATCTCTCTTATCTAGGAATATTACCCAGTCTATTAAATGACAACACAGAGTTGGGACCAGGAAGCAGAGCTGCAGTGCTAAACACTTCTCTGCGCTCCCTCTGGATCAGTCACACAACCACAAACCTATAGAGATTGTGTCTGTCCACTGTCCCATTCAATTATTTAAATCAACCTTATATTATCATACGGTGTCAAAATTGAACATCTTACAGTACTTCCGCGCAATCCAATTCTATTAGACCATAATTTAATAACCTTTGATTTTTCACTATCAGAATATATGCCACTAATAATAAACTCCTTTTCTAGATGTTTACCTGATAGTGCTGTAGCTAAATTTAAGGAAATAATTCCGATTACATTTAAACCCATATTATCCGTCAATATAAACAACAAATTCATTAAAAACCTTAGCTCCACTGAGATTGACCATCTCGTCGATAGCTCTGTAGACTCATTACGATTAACACTAGACTCAATAGCGCCTCTAAAAAAGAAACATATAAAACATAATAAATTAGCTCCGTGGTATAATTCCAAGACACATGAGTTAAAACAATTATCAAGAAAATTAGAAAGGAAGTGGCGCTCCAGCAACCGTGTTGAATATCTCCTAGACTGGAAGAGAAGTGTTAAAGCATATAAGAAGGCCCTCCACAAAGCAAGAGCTGCCTACTATTCGAAACTAATAGAAGAGAATAAAAACAACCCCAGGTTTCTTTTCAGCACTGTAGCCAGGCTGACAGAGAGTCACACCTCCACCGAACCCAGTATTCCTCGATCCCTAAATAGCAATATCTTTATGACCTTCTTTAATAATAAAATTCTAACTATTAGAAATCAAATCAAACATCTCCTGCCCTCAATTGGCACTGAAATCTCAGAAACGGCTAAGAATCCTACCAATTATTTAGACAGCTTGTCTCTGATCACCCTTGATCAGCTGACCAAACTAATCTCATGTTCTAAACCAACAACTTGTATCTTAGATCCCATTCCTACAAAATGACTTCAAGAAATTCTGCCCCTAATTGATAGCATGTTACTGAACACAATAAATCTGTCATTATCATCAGGATATGTACCACAGTCTTTTAAAATAGCTGTAATCAAACCCCTTCTCAAAAAACCCACCCTAGACCCAGAGGTTTTAGCCAATTACAGACCAATATCTAACCTCCCCTTCCTGTCTAAAATCCTAGAAAAAGTTGTAGCCAATCAGCTGTGTGAGTTTCTCCAGGAAAATAATATATAATGAAGAATTTCAGTCGGGGTTTAGAGCCAATCATAGTACAGAGACAGCCTTGGCAAAAGTCACTAATGACCTTCTAATAGCTTCAGATCAGGGATTTGTGTCTGTCCTTATTCTGTTAGATCTTAGTGCAGCATTCGACCAAATGTAAAAAAGTAAAGAAACATTGTTTGTCTTCTGTTGCTGTGCTGTGTTGCTATGAATAGTAGCACACTAAATGAATCACACTGATTTGTTTCACTCCAACACTGTGTTAATTGATCAAGGCCATGAATCCTGTATCTATATTCAGAAAGACAGAGGTAGATGTTACTGTACTAGTTAGATTTATTCACAAAATTGAACATGTTTACAACATTCACATCATTCAAATATTTATAACATTGTACAAACATCTAATCATCGCTCTCTTCTCTGATTCTCCTTTTTCTCCTTCTCCACCTCTTCTCTCTGCTCCAGCTCATCTCTGCCTCCACCTTTCTGCAGCTCAGTGCCATAGTTGGAGTCGTCTCTGTGATGAGCTGGGTCTTGTTAATGAGCTCAACCATCGGCCTCCTCTGTCCGACCTCCAGCACGTTGACCTGCCGCTTCAGAGCCTGGTTTTCCAGCTGCTCCACCTGCTCCTTCAGAGCCTGGATCTCCTTCTCCGCCTCCACCTCACTGCTCCAGCTTGTCTCAGGCTGAGGTGGCTCCTGGTGCAGACTTGCCTCCATATTCTTTGCCTTGGCCTGACACTCTGAGCTCAGCCATGCAGTCAATGTAGGCCCTGAGTCGAGCATGCCGTTTTTTGGTTTCTTTCTTTGTGACTCCATCTTTATCTTTTAGCTGGTTTTCCAGCTGCTCCACCTGCTCCTTCAGAGCCTGGATCTCCTTCTCCTTCTCCACCTCCACCATTCTGCTCCAGCTTGTCTCAGGCTGAGGTGGCTGCTGGTGCAGACTCGCCTCCATACTCTTGGACTTGGCCTCACAGGCTGTGAGCTCATCCATGCAGTCAATGTAGGCTCCCAAGCAAGCATGCCGTTTCGTGGTGTCTTTCTTTATGACACCATCTTTGTCCTTTAGCTGGTTTTCCAGCTGCTCCACCTGCTCCTTCTGAGCCTGGATCTCCTTCTCCTTCTCCTTCTCCTTCTCCTTCTCTGCCTCCACCTCACTGCTCCAGCTTGTCTCAGGCTGAGGTGGCTCCTGGTGCAGACTCGCCTCCATAGTCTTGGACTTGGCCTGACAGTCAGTGAGCTCGGCCATGCAGTCACTGTAGGCTCCCAAGCAAGCACGCTGTTTCGTGGTCTCTTTCTTTATGACACCATCTTTGTCTTTTAGCTGGTTTTCCAGCTGCTCCACCTGCTCCTTCAGAGCCTGGATCTCCTTCTCCTTCTCCTTCTCCTTCTCCTTCTCCTTCTCCTTCTCCTTCTCTGCCTCTGCCTCACTGCTCCAGCTTGTCTCAGCCTGAGGTGGCTCCTGGTGCAGACTTGCCTCCATACTCCTAGCCTTGGCCTGACACTCAGTGAGCTCAGCCATGCAGTCAATGTAGGCCCTGAGGTGAGCGCGACGTTTTTTGGTCTCCTTCTTTAAGAGACCATCTTTGTCTTTTAGCTGGTGTTCCAGCTGCTCCACCTGCTTCTTCAGAGACAAGTTTCCATTTTTGAGAGCCATAATCTCCCTGTTGGCTCGGAGGAATTCGGCTCTGAGGCTCATCACAATGTCTGGTTGCTGCATGGTTAGCAGACCAGAGAGCAGATCTATTTGTTGATGAAGCTCTTGGAACAGTTGATGCTCTATATCTCTTATCTGCTCAGTAGTTCGCTGTCTTTATGTTGGTTTGTGGTCGTTGAGGATCAATCTCACAAGACGTTTTTTCTGGATCTAGAAGTCAAGTGACGTTTGTCTGCAGGTGACAGGATGAAATAGTGTGTAAGATTTAGGTGTCTGTGATATTACAGCCTTCTAAGTCTACATAAGTTAATTAATGGATTAATAGATGAATGGATTAATGGATTAATAGATTAATGGATTAATGGATTAATAGATGAATGGATTAATGGATTAATAGATTAATAGATTAATGGATTAATGGATTAATGGATTAATAGATGAATGGATTAATGGATTAATAGATTAATAGATTAATGGATTAATGGATTAATGGATTAATAGATTAAAGGATTAAAGGCAATGTCTTTGATCTTAGGAGACACACCTTGACTTGCCCAAGGTCAATAAATGTATTGACCTATAGTATTGCAGAGAAAGGAAAAAAAGAAAAACTGCCATCACTGCCAATCAAATTCAGATTCAAATTCATATCAAAGCATCTGGTTGCCATGGTGATTGGTGAGGGAAGTTTTCCCAGTCATTTATTTCAGAAAATGTTTCTTTTTACTGGTGAGTTTGAATTGGTTTATGGGGAATTTGAATGTTTAAGGACAAGTTGACCGGAGACCGGTTACATTTAAGCTAATGCTAGGAGCACATTACATGAGGTGTGTAGCTCCTTTAAGGAAAAAACAATCCCTCTCCATTGGGTCTAATGTTAATTCAGAGAAAACATTTCTGGAACGAGCATCAACTTGCATAACTCGCTCCCACGGTCCCATTTTTTTACTCTCACAAATCCCAAATATATCTATGTGTTTGGCAACGTCTTGGGATTCTCACGGTGTCTTTATTTCACAGATAGGACTTATAGTTTTTGAATTATAGTTGTTTGAGTGCTGCACTCAGAGTTTAGATTTGCCTCTTCCCAATGGGGAGAGAACAGGTGCATTCAGTTGAGTTTCTCTCTCTCTCTCTCGTTTTATATTGAATGTTTGCCAATTGATCAATTTCACCTAAATCTTACACACTATTTCATCCTGTCACCTGCAGACAAACATCACTTGACTTCTAGATCCAGAAGAAACTTCTTGTGAGATTGATCCTCAACGACCACAAACCAACATAAAGACAGCAAATTACTGAAAAGATAAGAGATATAGAGCATCAACTGTTCCAAGAGCTTCATCAACAAATAGATCTGCTCTCTGGTCTGCTAACCATGCAACAACCAGACATTGTGATGAGCCTCAGAGCCGAATTCCTCCGAGCCAACAGGGAGATTATGGCTCTCAAAATGGAAACTTGTCTCTGAAGAAGCAGGTGGAGCAGCTGGAACACCAGCTAAAAGACAAAGATGGTCTCTTAAAGAAGGAGACCAAAAAACGTTGCGCTCACCTCAGGGCCTACATTGACTGCATGGCTGAGCTCACTGAGTGTCAGGCCAAGGCTAGGAGTATGGAGGCAAGTCTGCACCAGGAGCCACCTCAGGCTGAGACAAGCTGGAGCAGTGAGGCAGAGGCGGAGAAGGAGAAGGAGATCCAGGCTCTGAAGGAGCAGGTGGAGCAGCTGGAAAACCAGCTAAAAGACAAAGATGGTGTCATAAAGAAAGAGACCACGAAACGGCGTGCTTGCTTGGGAGCCTACATTGATTGCATGGCCAAGCTCACTGACTGTCAGGCCAAGTCCAAGAGTATGAAGGTGAGTCTGCACCAGGAGCCACCTCAGCCTGAGACAAGCTGGAGCAGTGAGGTGGAGGCAGAGAAGGAGAAGGAGAAGGAGAAGGAGAAGGAGAAGGAGAAGGAGAAGGAGAAGGAGATCCAGGCTCAGAAGGAGCAGGTGGAGCAGCTGGAAAACCAGCTAAAAGACAAAGATGGTGTCACAAAGAAAGAAACCAAAAAACGGCATGCTCGACTCAGGGCCTACATTGACTGCATGGCTGAGCTCACTGAGTGTCAGGCCAAGGCTAAGAATATGGAGGCGAGTCTGCACCAGGAGCCACCTCAGCCTGAGACAAGCTGGAGCAGTGAGGTGGAGGCGAAGGCGGAGAAGGAGATCCAGGCTCCGAAGGGGCAGGTCAACGTGCTGGAGGTCGGACAGAGGAGGCCGATGGTTGAGCTCATTAACAAGACCCAGCTCATCACAGAGACGACTCCAACTATGGCACTGAGCTGCAGAAAGGTGGAGGCCAAGATGAGCTGGAGCAGAGAGAAGAGGTGGAGAAGGAGAAAAAGGAGAATCAGAGAAGAGAGCGACGATTAGATGTTTGTACAATGTTATAAATATTTGAATGATGTGAATGTTGTAAACATGTTCAATTTTGTGAATAAATCTAACTAGTACAGTAACATCTACCTCTGTCTTTCTGAATATAGATACAGGATTCATGGCCCTGATCAATTAACACAGTGTTGGAGTGAAACAAATCAGTGTGATTCATTTAGTGTGCTACTATTCATAGCAACACAGCACAACAACAGAAGACAAACAATGTTCCTTTACTTTTTTACATTTGGTCTAATCTATATATTAATTATGACAATAGAATAATAATAATAATTAATAACCTTGTCATCAGTCAGTTTTCATATTTAATTTAACTGTTTGCTAATGATAAATGTAAAAATCACGACATTAGGCAACGATTTGTAGGAACCATTTCCATGTCCTTCACAAAACAAAATACCCAAAGTCCACAGTTCTCCAAAAACACAAAAGAAAAAAACAGAACAAACAAGGGAACACAATCCACATTCCAGAGTAATAAAGAGTCCAGAGTAAATGAGTTCACAGACATGAAACATGCATCGTTCAGAGAGATGATGTGGGCACAGAGTCTGGGTGCAGGCCCCAGCTTCATGTTCATGGTGCTGACCAGGTGATCCTCAGTGAGCGGAACTCTTCAACCACGACACGACTTGCTTTTGCAAAAACGATGTCGGATACAGTAATTTTCTCATGACCTCTCCCTAACACAACAGGTGATGACATGTTTAGCCGCATGTTGTCTTTTAACTGCTGGCTGTCGAGGTGGTGTCCTGTAAATGATGTGGACTTTGTAGATAATTGGCAAACTTTTTGGAGGATACCTGGTCTCGTTAGGAGAGGCGGCGTTCATCCCACTTGGGATGGGGCATCTCTCTTATCTAGGAATATTACCCAGTCTATTAAATGACAACACAGAGTTGGGACCAGGAAGCAGAGCTGCAGTGCTAAACACTTCTCTGCGCTCCCTCTGGATCAGTCACACAACCACAAACCTATAGAGATTGTGTCTGTCCACTGTCCCATTCAATTATTTAAATCAACCTTATATTATCATACGGTGTCAAAATTGAACATCTTACAGTACTTCCGCGCAATCCAATTCTATTAGACCATAATTTAATAACCTTTGATTTTTCACTATCAGAATATATGCCACTAATAATAAACTCCTTTTCTAGATGTTTACCTGATAGTGCTGTAGCTAAATTTAAGGAAATAATTCCGATTACATTTAAACCCATATTATCCGTCAATATAAACAACAAATTCATTAAAAACCTTAGCTCCACTGAGATTGACCATCTCGTCGATAGCTCTGTAGACTCATTACGATTAACACTAGACTCAATAGCGCCTCTAAAAAAGAAACATATAAAACATAATAAATTAGCTCCGTGGTATAATTCCAAGACACATGAGTTAAAACAATTATCAAGAAAATTAGAAAGGAAGTGGCGCTCCAGCAACCGTGTTGAATATCTCCTAGACTGGAAGAGAAGTGTTAAAGCATATAAGAAGGCCCTCCACAAAGCAAGAGCTGCCTACTATTCGAAACTAATAGAAGAGAATAAAAACAACCCCAGGTTTCTTTTCAGCACTGTAGCCAGGCTGACAGAGAGTCACACCTCCACCGAACCCAGTATTCCTCGATCCCTAAATAGCAATATCTTTATGACCTTCTTTAATAATAAAATTCTAACTATTAGAAATCAAATCAAACATCTCCTGCCCTCAATTGGCACTGAAATCTCAGAAACGGCTAAGAATCCTACCAATTATTTAGACAGCTTGTCTCTGATCACCCTTGATCAGCTGACCAAACTAATCTCATGTTCTAAACCAACAACTTGTATCTTAGATCCCATTCCTACAAAATGACTTCAAGAAATTCTGCCCCTAATTGATAGCATGTTACTGAACACAATAAATCTGTCATTATCATCAGGATATGTACCACAGTCTTTTAAAATAGCTGTAATCAAACCCCTTCTCAAAAAACCCACCCTAGACCCAGAGGTTTTAGCCAATTACAGACCAATATCTAACCTCCCCTTCCTGTCTAAAATCCTAGAAAAAGTTGTAGCCAATCAGCTGTGTGAGTTTCTCCAGGAAAATAATATATAATGAAGAATTTCAGTCGGGGTTTAGAGCCAATCATAGTACAGAGACAGCCTTGGCAAAAGTCACTAATGACCTTCTAATAGCTTCAGATCAGGGATTTGTGTCTGTCCTTATTCTGTTAGATCTTAGTGCAGCATTCGACCAAATGTAAAAAAGTAAAGAAACATTGTTTGTCTTCTGTTGCTGTGCTGTGTTGCTATGAATAGTAGCACACTAAATGAATCACACTGATTTGTTTCACTCCAACACTGTGTTAATTGATCAAGGCCATGAATCCTGTATCTATATTCAGAAAGACAGAGGTAGATGTTACTGTACTAGTTAGATTTATTCACAAAATTGAACATGTTTACAACATTCACATCATTCAAATATTTATAACATTGTACAAACATCTAATCATCGCTCTCTTCTCTGATTCTCCTTTTTCTCCTTCTCCACCTCTTCTCTCTGCTCCAGCTCATCTCTGCCTCCACCTTTCTGCAGCTCAGTGCCATAGTTGGAGTCGTCTCTGTGATGAGCTGGGTCTTGTTAATGAGCTCAACCATCGGCCTCCTCTGTCCGACCTCCAGCACGTTGACCTGCCGCTTCAGAGCCTGGTTTTCCAGCTGCTCCACCTGCTCCTTCAGAGCCTGGATCTCCTTCTCCGCCTCCACCTCACTGCTCCAGCTTGTCTCAGGCTGAGGTGGCTCCTGGTGCAGACTTGCCTCCATATTCTTTGCCTTGGCCTGACACTCTGAGCTCAGCCATGCAGTCAATGTAGGCCCTGAGTCGAGCATGCCGTTTTTTGGTTTCTTTCTTTGTGACTCCATCTTTATCTTTTAGCTGGTTTTCCAGCTGCTCCACCTGCTCCTTCAGAGCCTGGATCTCCTTCTCCTTCTCCACCTCCACCATTCTGCTCCAGCTTGTCTCAGGCTGAGGTGGCTGCTGGTGCAGACTCGCCTCCATACTCTTGGACTTGGCCTCACAGGCTGTGAGCTCATCCATGCAGTCAATGTAGGCTCCCAAGCAAGCATGCCGTTTCGTGGTGTCTTTCTTTATGACACCATCTTTGTCCTTTAGCTGGTTTTCCAGCTGCTCCACCTGCTCCTTCTGAGCCTGGATCTCCTTCTCCTTCTCCTTCTCCTTCTCCTTCTCCTTCTCCTTCTCTGCCTCCACCTCACTGCTCCAGCTTGTCTCAGGCTGAGGTGGCTCCTGGTGCAGACTCGCCTCCATAGTCTTGGACTTGGCCTGACAGTCAGTGAGCTCGGCCATGCAGTCACTGTAGGCTCCCAAGCAAGCACGCTGTTTCGTGGTCTCTTTCTTTATGACACCATCTTTGTCTTTTAGCTGGTTTTCCAGCTGCTCCACCTGCTCCTTCAGAGCCTGGATCTCCTTCTCCTTCTCCTTCTCCTTCTCCTTCTCCTTCTCCTTCTCCTTCTCTGCCTCTGCCTCACTGCTCCAGCTTGTCTCAGCCTGAGGTGGCTCCTGGTGCAGACTTGCCTCCATACTCCTAGCCTTGGCCTGACACTCAGTGAGCTCAGCCATGCAGTCAATGTAGGCCCTGAGGTGAGCGCGACGTTTTTTGGTCTCCTTCTTTAAGAGACCATCTTTGTCTTTTAGCTGGTGTTCCAGCTGCTCCACCTGCTTCTTCAGAGACAAGTTTCCATTTTTGAGAGCCATAATCTCCCTGTTGGCTCGGAGGAATTCGGCTCTGAGGCTCATCACAATGTCTGGTTGCTGCATGGTTAGCAGACCAGAGAGCAGATCTATTTGTTGATGAAGCTCTTGGAACAGTTGATGCTCTATATCTCTTATCTGCTCAGTAGTTCGCTGTCTTTATGTTGGTTTGTGGTCGTTGAGGATCAATCTCACAAGACGTTTTTTCTGGATCTAGAAGTCAAGTGACGTTTGTCTGCAGGTGACAGGATGAAATAGTGTGTAAGATTTAGGTGTCTGTGATATTACAGCCTTCTAAGTCTACATAAGTTAATTAATGGATTAATAGATGAATGGATTAATGGATTAATAGATTAATGGATTAATGGATTAATAGATGAATGGATTAATGGATTAATAGATTAATAGATTAATGGATTAATGGATTAATGGATTAATAGATGAATGGATTAATGGATTAATAGATTAATAGATTAATGGATTAATGGATTAATGGATTAATAGATTAAAGGATTAAAGGCAATGTCTTTGATCTTAGGAGACACACCTTGACTTGCCCAAGGTCAATAAATGTATTGACCTATAGTATTGCAGAGAAAGGAAAAAAAGAAAAACTGCCATCACTGCCAATCAAATTCAGATTCAAATTCATATCAAAGCATCTGGTTGCCATGGTGATTGGTGAGGGAAGTTTTCCCAGTCATTTATTTCAGAAAATGTTTCTTTTTACTGGTGAGTTTGAATTGGTTTATGGGGAATTTGAATGTTTAAGGACAAGTTGACCGGAGACCGGTTACATTTAAGCTAATGCTAGGAGCACATTACATGAGGTGTGTAGCTCCTTTAAGGAAAAAACAATCCCTCTCCATTGGGTCTAATGTTAATTCAGAGAAAACATTTCTGGAACGAGCATCAACTTGCATAACTCGCTCCCACGGTCCCATTTTTTTACTCTCACAAATCCCAAATATATCTATGTGTTTGGCAACGTCTTGGGATTCTCACGGTGTCTTTATTTCACAGATAGGACTTATAGTTTTTGAATTATAGTTGTTTGAGTGCTGCACTCAGAGTTTAGATTTGCCTCTTCCCAATGGGGAGAGAACAGGTGCATTCAGTTGAGTTTCTCTCTCTCTCTCTCGTTTTATATTGAATGTTTGCCAATTGATCAATTTCACCTAAATCTTACACACTATTTCATCCTGTCACCTGCAGACAAACATCACTTGACTTCTAGATCCAGAAGAAACTTCTTGTGAGATTGATCCTCAACGACCACAAACCAACATAAAGACAGCAAATTACTGAAAAGATAAGAGATATAGAGCATCAACTGTTCCAAGAGCTTCATCAACAAATAGATCTGCTCTCTGGTCTGCTAACCATGCAACAACCAGACATTGTGATGAGCCTCAGAGCCGAATTCCTCCGAGCCAACAGGGAGATTATGGCTCTCAAAATGGAAACTTGTCTCTGAAGAAGCAGGTGGAGCAGCTGGAACACCAGCTAAAAGACAAAGATGGTCTCTTAAAGAAGGAGACCAAAAAACGTTGCGCTCACCTCAGGGCCTACATTGACTGCATGGCTGAGCTCACTGAGTGTCAGGCCAAGGCTAGGAGTATGGAGGCAAGTCTGCACCAGGAGCCACCTCAGGCTGAGACAAGCTGGAGCAGTGAGGCAGAGGCGGAGAAGGAGAAGGAGATCCAGGCTCTGAAGGAGCAGGTGGAGCAGCTGGAAAACCAGCTAAAAGACAAAGATGGTGTCATAAAGAAAGAGACCACGAAACGGCGTGCTTGCTTGGGAGCCTACATTGATTGCATGGCCAAGCTCACTGACTGTCAGGCCAAGTCCAAGAGTATGAAGGTGAGTCTGCACCAGGAGCCACCTCAGCCTGAGACAAGCTGGAGCAGTGAGGTGGAGGCAGAGAAGGAGAAGGAGAAGGAGAAGGAGAAGGAGAAGGAGAAGGAGAAGGAGATCCAGGCTCAGAAGGAGCAGGTGGAGCAGCTGGAAAACCAGCTAAAAGACAAAGATGGTGTCACAAAGAAAGAAACCAAAAAACGGCATGCTCGACTCAGGGCCTACATTGACTGCATGGCTGAGCTCACTGAGTGTCAGGCCAAGGCTAAGAATATGGAGGCGAGTCTGCACCAGGAGCCACCTCAGCCTGAGACAAGCTGGAGCAGTGAGGTGGAGGCGAAGGCGGAGAAGGAGATCCAGGCTCCGAAGGGGCAGGTCAACGTGCTGGAGGTCGGACAGAGGAGGCCGATGGTTGAGCTCATTAACAAGACCCAGCTCATCACAGAGACGACTCCAACTATGGCACTGAGCTGCAGAAAGGTGGAGGCCAAGATGAGCTGGAGCAGAGAGAAGAGGTGGAGAAGGAGAAAAAGGAGAATCAGAGAAGAGAGCGACGATTAGATGTTTGTACAATGTTATAAATATTTGAATGATGTGAATGTTGTAAACATGTTCAATTTTGTGAATAAATCTAACTAGTACAGTAACATCTACCTCTGTCTTTCTGAATATAGATACAGGATTCATGGCCCTGATCAATTAACACAGTGTTGGAGTGAAACAAATCAGTGTGATTCATTTAGTGTGCTACTATTCATAGCAACACAGCACAACAACAGAAGACAAACAATGTTCCTTTACTTTTTTACATTTGGTCTAATCTATATATTAATTATGACAATAGAATAATAATAATAATAATTAATAACCTTGTCATCAGTCAGTTTTCATATTTAATTTAACTGTTTGCTAATGATAAATGTAAAAATCACGACATTAGGCAACGATTTGTAGGAACCATTTCCATGTCCTTCACAAAACAAAATACCCAAAGTCCACAGTTCTCCAAAAACACAAAAGAAAAAAACAGAACAAACAAGGGAACACAATCCACATTCCAGAGTAATAAAGAGTCCAGAGTAAATGAGTTCACAGACATGAAACATGCATCGTTCAGAGAGATGATGTGGGCACAGAGTCTGGGTGCAGGCCCCAGCTTCATGTTCATGGTGCTGACCAGGTGATCCTCAGTGAGCGGAACTCTTCAACCACGACACGACTTGCTTTTGCAAAAACGATGTCGGATACAGTAATTTTCTCATGACCTCTCCCTAACACAACAGGTGATGACATGTTTAGCCGCATGTTGTCTTTTAACTGCTGGCTGTCGAGGTGGTGTCCTGTAAATGATGTGGACTTTGTAGATAATTGGCAAACTTTTTGGAGGATACCTGGTCTCGTTAGGAGAGGCGGCGTTCATCCCACTTGGGATGGGGCATCTCTCTTATCTAGGAATATTACCCAGTCTATTAAATGACAACACAGAGTTGGGACCAGGAAGCAGAGCTGCAGTGCTAAACACTTCTCTGCGCTCCCTCTGGATCAGTCACACAACCACAAACCTATAGAGATTGTGTCTGTCCACTGTCCCATTCAATTATTTAAATCAACCTTATATTATCATACGGTGTCAAAATTGAACATCTTACAGTACTTCCGCGCAATCCAATTCTATTAGACCATAATTTAATAACCTTTGATTTTTCACTATCAGAATATATGCCACTAATAATAAACTCCTTTTCTAGATGTTTACCTGATAGTGCTGTAGCTAAATTTAAGGAAATAATTCCGATTACATTTAAACCCATATTATCCGTCAATATAAACAACAAATTCATTAAAAACCTTAGCTCCACTGAGATTGACCATCTCGTCGATAGCTCTGTAGACTCATTACGATTAACACTAGACTCAATAGCGCCTCTAAAAAAGAAACATATAAAACATAATAAATTAGCTCCGTGGTATAATTCCAAGACACATGAGTTAAAACAATTATCAAGAAAATTAGAAAGGAAGTGGCGCTCCAGCAACCGTGTTGAATATCTCCTAGACTGGAAGAGAAGTGTTAAAGCATATAAGAAGGCCCTCCACAAAGCAAGAGCTGCCTACTATTCGAAACTAATAGAAGAGAATAAAAACAACCCCAGGTTTCTTTTCAGCACTGTAGCCAGGCTGACAGAGAGTCACACCTCCACCGAACCCAGTATTCCTCGATCCCTAAATAGCAATATCTTTATGACCTTCTTTAATAATAAAATTCTAACTATTAGAAATCAAATCAAACATCTCCTGCCCTCAATTGGCACTGAAATCTCAGAAACGGCTAAGAATCCTACCAATTATTTAGACAGCTTGTCTCTGATCACCCTTGATCAGCTGACCAAACTAATCTCATGTTCTAAACCAACAACTTGTATCTTAGATCCCATTCCTACAAAATGACTTCAAGAAATTCTGCCCCTAATTGATAGCATGTTACTGAACACAATAAATCTGTCATTATCATCAGGATATGTACCACAGTCTTTTAAAATAGCTGTAATCAAACCCCTTCTCAAAAAACCCACCCTAGACCCAGAGGTTTTAGCCAATTACAGACCAATATCTAACCTCCCCTTCCTGTCTAAAATCCTAGAAAAAGTTGTAGCCAATCAGCTGTGTGAGTTTCTCCAGGAAAATAATATATAATGAAGAATTTCAGTCGGGGTTTAGAGCCAATCATAGTACAGAGACAGCCTTGGCAAAAGTCACTAATGACCTTCTAATAGCTTCAGATCAGGGATTTGTGTCTGTCCTTATTCTGTTAGATCTTAGTGCAGCATTCGACCAAATGTAAAAAAGTAAAGAAACATTGTTTGTCTTCTGTTGCTGTGCTGTGTTGCTATGAATAGTAGCACACTAAATGAATCACACTGATTTGTTTCACTCCAACACTGTGTTAATTGATCAAGGCCATGAATCCTGTATCTATATTCAGAAAGACAGAGGTAGATGTTACTGTACTAGTTAGATTTATTCACAAAATTGAACATGTTTACAACATTCACATCATTCAAATATTTATAACATTGTACAAACATCTAATCATCGCTCTCTTCTCTGATTCTCCTTTTTCTCCTTCTCCACCTCTTCTCTCTGCTCCAGCTCATCTCTGCCTCCACCTTTCTGCAGCTCAGTGCCATAGTTGGAGTCGTCTCTGTGATGAGCTGGGTCTTGTTAATGAGCTCAACCATCGGCCTCCTCTGTCCGACCTCCAGCACGTTGACCTGCCGCTTCAGAGCCTGGTTTTCCAGCTGCTCCACCTGCTCCTTCAGAGCCTGGATCTCCTTCTCCGCCTCCACCTCACTGCTCCAGCTTGTCTCAGGCTGAGGTGGCTCCTGGTGCAGACTTGCCTCCATATTCTTTGCCTTGGCCTGACACTCTGAGCTCAGCCATGCAGTCAATGTAGGCCCTGAGTCGAGCATGCCGTTTTTTGGTTTCTTTCTTTGTGACTCCATCTTTATCTTTTAGCTGGTTTTCCAGCTGCTCCACCTGCTCCTTCAGAGCCTGGATCTCCTTCTCCTTCTCCACCTCCACCATTCTGCTCCAGCTTGTCTCAGGCTGAGGTGGCTGCTGGTGCAGACTCGCCTCCATACTCTTGGACTTGGCCTCACAGGCTGTGAGCTCATCCATGCAGTCAATGTAGGCTCCCAAGCAAGCATGCCGTTTCGTGGTGTCTTTCTTTATGACACCATCTTTGTCCTTTAGCTGGTTTTCCAGCTGCTCCACCTGCTCCTTCTGAGCCTGGATCTCCTTCTCCTTCTCCTTCTCCTTCTCCTTCTCCTTCTCTGCCTCCACCTCACTGCTCCAGCTTGTCTCAGGCTGAGGTGGCTCCTGGTGCAGACTCGCCTCCATAGTCTTGGACTTGGCCTGACAGTCAGTGAGCTCGGCCATGCAGTCACTGTAGGCTCCCAAGCAAGCACGCTGTTTCGTGGTCTCTTTCTTTATGACACCATCTTTGTCTTTTAGCTGGTTTTCCAGCTGCTCCACCTGCTCCTTCAGAGCCTGGATCTCCTTCTCCTTCTCCTTCTCCTTCTCCTTCTCCTTCTCCTTCTCCTTCTCTGCCTCTGCCTCACTGCTCCAGCTTGTCTCAGCCTGAGGTGGCTCCTGGTGCAGACTTGCCTCCATACTCCTAGCCTTGGCCTGACACTCAGTGAGCTCAGCCATGCAGTCAATGTAGGCCCTGAGGTGAGCGCGACGTTTTTTGGTCTCCTTCTTTAAGAGACCATCTTTGTCTTTTAGCTGGTGTTCCAGCTGCTCCACCTGCTTCTTCAGAGACAAGTTTCCATTTTTGAGAGCCATAATCTCCCTGTTGGCTCGGAGGAATTCGGCTCTGAGGCTCATCACAATGTCTGGTTGCTGCATGGTTAGCAGACCAGAGAGCAGATCTATTTGTTGATGAAGCTCTTGGAACAGTTGATGCTCTATATCTCTTATCTGCTCAGTAGTTCGCTGTCTTTATGTTGGTTTGTGGTCGTTGAGGATCAATCTCACAAGACGTTTTTTCTGGATCTAGAAGTCAAGTGACGTTTGTCTGCAGGTGACAGGATGAAATAGTGTGTAAGATTTAGGTGTCTGTGATATTACAGCCTTCTAAGTCTACATAAGTTAATTAATGGATTAATAGATGAATGGATTAATGGATTAATAGATTAATGGATTAATGGATTAATGGATTAATAGATGAATGGATTAATGGATTAATAGATTAATAGATTAATGGATTAATGGATTAATGGATTAATAGATGAATGGATTAATGGATTAATAGATTAATAGATTAATGGATTAATGGATTAATGGATTAATAGATTAAAGGATTAAAGGCAATGTCTTTGATCTTAGGAGACACACCTTGACTTGCCCAAGGTCAATAAATGTATTGACCTATAGTATTGCAGAGAAAGGAAAAAAAGAAAAACTGCCATCACTGCCAATCAAATTCAGATTCAAATTCATATCAAAGCATCTGGTTGCCATGGTGATTGGTGAGGGAAGTTTTCCCAGTCATTTATTTCAGAAAATGTTTCTTTTTACTGGTGAGTTTGAATTGGTTTATGGGGAATTTGAATGTTTAAGGACAAGTTGACCGGAGACCGGTTACATTTAAGCTAATGCTAGGAGCACATTACATGAGGTGTGTAGCTCCTTTAAGGAAAAAACAATCCCTCTCCATTGGGTCTAATGTTAATTCAGAGAAAACATTTCTGGAACGAGCATCAACTTGCATAACTCGCTCCCACGGTCCCATTTTTTTACTCTCACAAATCCCAAATATATCTATGTGTTTGGCAACGTCTTGGGATTCTCACGGTGTCTTTATTTCACAGATAGGACTTATAGTTTTTGAATTATAGTTGTTTGAGTGCTGCACTCAGAGTTTAGATTTGCCTCTTCCCAATGGGGAGAGAACAGGTGCATTCAGTTGAGTTTCTCTCTCTCTCTCTCTCGTTTTATATTGAATGTTTGCCAATTGATCAATTTCACCTAAATCTTACACACTATTTCATCCTGTCACCTGCAGACAAACATCACTTGACTTCTAGATCCAGAAGAAACTTCTTGTGAGATTGATCCTCAACGACCACAAACCAACATAAAGACAGCAAATTACTGAAAAGATAAGAGATATAGAGCATCAACTGTTCCAAGAGCTTCATCAACAAATAGATCTGCTCTCTGGTCTGCTAACCATGCAACAACCAGACATTGTGATGAGCCTCAGAGCCGAATTCCTCCGAGCCAACAGGGAGATTATGGCTCTCAAAATGGAAACTTGTCTCTGAAGAAGCAGGTGGAGCAGCTGGAACACCAGCTAAAAGACAAAGATGGTCTCTTAAAGAAGGAGACCAAAAAACGTTGCGCTCACCTCAGGGCCTACATTGACTGCATGGCTGAGCTCACTGAGTGTCAGGCCAAGGCTAGGAGTATGGAGGCAAGTCTGCACCAGGAGCCACCTCAGGCTGAGACAAGCTGGAGCAGTGAGGCAGAGGCGGAGAAGGAGAAGGAGATCCAGGCTCTGAAGGAGCAGGTGGAGCAGCTGGAAAACCAGCTAAAAGACAAAGATGGTGTCATAAAGAAAGAGACCACGAAACGGCGTGCTTGCTTGGGAGCCTACATTGATTGCATGGCCAAGCTCACTGACTGTCAGGCCAAGTCCAAGAGTATGAAGGTGAGTCTGCACCAGGAGCCACCTCAGCCTGAGACAAGCTGGAGCAGTGAGGTGGAGGCAGAGAAGGAGAAGGAGAAGGAGAAGGAGAAGGAGAAGGAGAAGGAGAAGGAGATCCAGGCTCAGAAGGAGCAGGTGGAGCAGCTGGAAAACCAGCTAAAAGACAAAGATGGTGTCACAAAGAAAGAAACCAAAAAACGGCATGCTCGACTCAGGGCCTACATTGACTGCATGGCTGAGCTCACTGAGTGTCAGGCCAAGGCTAAGAATATGGAGGCGAGTCTGCACCAGGAGCCACCTCAGCCTGAGACAAGCTGGAGCAGTGAGGTGGAGGCGAAGGCGGAGAAGGAGATCCAGGCTCCGAAGGGGCAGGTCAACGTGCTGGAGGTCGGACAGAGGAGGCCGATGGTTGAGCTCATTAACAAGACCCAGCTCATCACAGAGACGACTCCAACTATGGCACTGAGCTGCAGAAAGGTGGAGGCCAAGATGAGCTGGAGCAGAGAGAAGAGGTGGAGAAGGAGAAAAAGGAGAATCAGAGAAGAGAGCGACGATTAGATGTTTGTACAATGTTATAAATATTTGAATGATGTGAATGTTGTAAACATGTTCAATTTTGTGAATAAATCTAACTAGTACAGTAACATCTACCTCTGTCTTTCTGAATATAGATACAGGATTCATGGCCCTGATCAATTAACACAGTGTTGGAGTGAAACAAATCAGTGTGATTCATTTAGTGTGCTACTATTCATAGCAACACAGCACAACAACAGAAGACAAACAATGTTCCTTTACTTTTTTACATTTGGTCTAATCTATATATTAATTATGACAATAGAATAATAATAATAATTAATAACCTTGTCATCAGTCAGTTTTCATATTTAATTTAACTGTTTGCTAATGATAAATGTAAAAATCACGACATTAGGCAACGATTTGTAGGAACCATTTCCATGTCCTTCACAAAACAAAATACCCAAAGTCCACAGTTCTCCAAAAACACAAAAGAAAAAAACAGAACAAACAAGGGAACACAATCCACATTCCAGAGTAATAAAGAGTCCAGAGTAAATGAGTTCACAGACATGAAACATGCATCGTTCAGAGAGATGATGTGGGCACAGAGTCTGGGTGCAGGCCCCAGCTTCATGTTCATGGTGCTGACCAGGTGATCCTCAGTGAGCGGAACTCTTCAACCACGACACGACTTGCTTTTGCAAAAACGATGTCGGATACAGTAATTTTCTCATGACCTCTCCCTAACACAACAGGTGATGACATGTTTAGCCGCATGTTGTCTTTTAACTGCTGGCTGTCGAGGTGGTGTCCTGTAAATGATGTGGACTTTGTAGATAATTGGCAAACTTTTTGGAGGATACCTGGTCTCGTTAGGAGAGGCGGCGTTCATCCCACTTGGGATGGGGCATCTCTCTTATCTAGGAATATTACCCAGTCTATTAAATGACAACACAGAGTTGGGACCAGGAAGCAGAGCTGCAGTGCTAAACACTTCTCTGCGCTCCCTCTGGATCAGTCACACAACCACAAACCTATAGAGATTGTGTCTGTCCACTGTCCCATTCAATTATTTAAATCAACCTTATATTATCATACGGTGTCAAAATTGAACATCTTACAGTACTTCCGCGCAATCCAATTCTATTAGACCATAATTTAATAACCTTTGATTTTTCACTATCAGAATATATGCCACTAATAATAAACTCCTTTTCTAGATGTTTACCTGATAGTGCTGTAGCTAAATTTAAGGAAATAATTCCGATTACATTTAAACCCATATTATCCGTCAATATAAACAACAAATTCATTAAAAACCTTAGCTCCACTGAGATTGACCATCTCGTCGATAGCTCTGTAGACTCATTACGATTAACACTAGACTCAATAGCGCCTCTAAAAAAGAAACATATAAAACATAATAAATTAGCTCCGTGGTATAATTCCAAGACACATGAGTTAAAACAATTATCAAGAAAATTAGAAAGGAAGTGGCGCTCCAGCAACCGTGTTGAATATCTCCTAGACTGGAAGAGAAGTGTTAAAGCATATAAGAAGGCCCTCCACAAAGCAAGAGCTGCCTACTATTCGAAACTAATAGAAGAGAATAAAAACAACCCCAGGTTTCTTTTCAGCACTGTAGCCAGGCTGACAGAGAGTCACACCTCCACCGAACCCAGTATTCCTCGATCCCTAAATAGCAATATCTTTATGACCTTCTTTAATAATAAAATTCTAACTATTAGAAATCAAATCAAACATCTCCTGCCCTCAATTGGCACTGAAATCTCAGAAACGGCTAAGAATCCTACCAATTATTTAGACAGCTTGTCTCTGATCACCCTTGATCAGCTGACCAAACTAATCTCATGTTCTAAACCAACAACTTGTATCTTAGATCCCATTCCTACAAAATGACTTCAAGAAATTCTGCCCCTAATTGATAGCATGTTACTGAACACAATAAATCTGTCATTATCATCAGGATATGTACCACAGTCTTTTAAAATAGCTGTAATCAAACCCCTTCTCAAAAAACCCACCCTAGACCCAGAGGTTTTAGCCAATTACAGACCAATATCTAACCTCCCCTTCCTGTCTAAAATCCTAGAAAAAGTTGTAGCCAATCAGCTGTGTGAGTTTCTCCAGGAAAATAATATATAATGAAGAATTTCAGTCGGGGTTTAGAGCCAATCATAGTACAGAGACAGCCTTGGCAAAAGTCACTAATGACCTTCTAATAGCTTCAGATCAGGGATTTGTGTCTGTCCTTATTCTGTTAGATCTTAGTGCAGCATTCGACCAAATGTAAAAAAGTAAAGAAACATTGTTTGTCTTCTGTTGCTGTGCTGTGTTGCTATGAATAGTAGCACACTAAATGAATCACACTGATTTGTTTCACTCCAACACTGTGTTAATTGATCAAGGCCATGAATCCTGTATCTATATTCAGAAAGACAGAGGTAGATGTTACTGTACTAGTTAGATTTATTCACAAAATTGAACATGTTTACAACATTCACATCATTCAAATATTTATAACATTGTACAAACATCTAATCATCGCTCTCTTCTCTGATTCTCCTTTTTCTCCTTCTCCACCTCTTCTCTCTGCTCCAGCTCATCTCTGCCTCCACCTTTCTGCAGCTCAGTGCCATAGTTGGAGTCGTCTCTGTGATGAGCTGGGTCTTGTTAATGAGCTCAACCATCGGCCTCCTCTGTCCGACCTCCAGCACGTTGACCTGCCGCTTCAGAGCCTGGTTTTCCAGCTGCTCCACCTGCTCCTTCAGAGCCTGGATCTCCTTCTCCGCCTCCACCTCACTGCTCCAGCTTGTCTCAGGCTGAGGTGGCTCCTGGTGCAGACTTGCCTCCATATTCTTTGCCTTGGCCTGACACTCTGAGCTCAGCCATGCAGTCAATGTAGGCCCTGAGTCGAGCATGCCGTTTTTTGGTTTCTTTCTTTGTGACTCCATCTTTATCTTTTAGCTGGTTTTCCAGCTGCTCCACCTGCTCCTTCAGAGCCTGGATCTCCTTCTCCTTCTCCACCTCCACCATTCTGCTCCAGCTTGTCTCAGGCTGAGGTGGCTGCTGGTGCAGACTCGCCTCCATACTCTTGGACTTGGCCTCACAGGCTGTGAGCTCATCCATGCAGTCAATGTAGGCTCCCAAGCAAGCATGCCGTTTCGTGGTGTCTTTCTTTATGACACCATCTTTGTCCTTTAGCTGGTTTTCCAGCTGCTCCACCTGCTCCTTCTGAGCCTGGATCTCCTTCTCCTTCTCCTTCTCCTTCTCCTTCTCCTTCTCTGCCTCCACCTCACTGCTCCAGCTTGTCTCAGGCTGAGGTGGCTCCTGGTGCAGACTCGCCTCCATAGTCTTGGACTTGGCCTGACAGTCAGTGAGCTCGGCCATGCAGTCACTGTAGGCTCCCAAGCAAGCACGCTGTTTCGTGGTCTCTTTCTTTATGACACCATCTTTGTCTTTTAGCTGGTTTTCCAGCTGCTCCACCTGCTCCTTCAGAGCCTGGATCTCCTTCTCCTTCTCCTTCTCCTTCTCCTTCTCCTTCTCCTTCTCCTTCTCTGCCTCTGCCTCACTGCTCCAGCTTGTCTCAGCCTGAGGTGGCTCCTGGTGCAGACTTGCCTCCATACTCCTAGCCTTGGCCTGACACTCAGTGAGCTCAGCCATGCAGTCAATGTAGGCCCTGAGGTGAGCGCGACGTTTTTTGGTCTCCTTCTTTAAGAGACCATCTTTGTCTTTTAGCTGGTGTTCCAGCTGCTCCACCTGCTTCTTCAGAGACAAGTTTCCATTTTTGAGAGCCATAATCTCCCTGTTGGCTCGGAGGAATTCGGCTCTGAGGCTCATCACAATGTCTGGTTGCTGCATGGTTAGCAGACCAGAGAGCAGATCTATTTGTTGATGAAGCTCTTGGAACAGTTGATGCTCTATATCTCTTATCTGCTCAGTAGTTCGCTGTCTTTATGTTGGTTTGTGGTCGTTGAGGATCAATCTCACAAGACGTTTTTTCTGGATCTAGAAGTCAAGTGACGTTTGTCTGCAGGTGACAGGATGAAATAGTGTGTAAGATTTAGGTGTCTGTGATATTACAGCCTTCTAAGTCTACATAAGTTAATTAATGGATTAATAGATGAATGGATTAATGGATTAATAGATTAATGGATTAATGGATTAATAGATGAATGGATTAATGGATTAATAGATTAATAGATTAATGGATTAATGGATTAATGGATTAATAGATTAAAGGATTAAAGGCAATGTCTTTGATCTTAGGAGACACACCTTGACTTGCCCAAGGTCAATAAATGTATTGACCTATAGTATTGCAGAGAAAGGAAAAAAAAGAAAAACTGCCATCACTGCCAATCAAATTCAGATTCAAATTCATATCAAAGCATCTGGTTGCCATGGTGATTGGTGAGGGAAGTTTTCCCAGTCATTTATTTCAGAAAATGTTTCTTTTTACTGGTGAGTTTGAATTGGTTTATGGGGAATTTGAATGTTTAAGGACAAGTTGACCAGAGACCGGTTACATTTAAGCTAATGCTAGGAGCACATTACATGAGGTGTGTAGCTCCTTTAAGGAAAAAACAACCCCTCTCCATTGGGTCTAATGTTAATTCAGAGAAAACATTTCTGGAACGAGCATCAACTTGCATAACTCGCTCCCACGGTCCCATTTTTTTACTCTCACAAATCCCAAATATATCTGTGTGTTTGGCAACGTCTTGGGATTCTCACGGTGTCTTTATTTCACAGATAGGACTTATAGTTTTTGAATTATAGTTGTTTGAGTGCTGCACTCAGAGTTTAGATTTGCCTCTTCCCAATGGGGAGAGAACAGGTGCATTCAGTTGAGTTTCTCTCTCTCTCTCTCTCGTTTTATATTGAATGTTTGCCAATTGATCAATTTCACCTAAATCTTACACACTATTTCATCCTGTCACCTGCAGACAAACATCACTTGACTTCTAGATCCAGAAGAAACTTCTTGTGAGATTGATCCTCAACGACCACAAACCAACATAAAGACAGCAAATTACTGAAAAGATAAGAGATATAGAGCATCAACTGTTCCAAGAGCTTCATCAACAAATAGATCTGCTCTCTGGTCTGCTAACCATGCAACAACCAGACATTGTGATGAGCCTCAGAGCCGAATTCCTCCGAGCCAACAGGGAGATTATGGCTCTCAAAATGGAAACTTGTCTCTGAAGAAGCAGGTGGAGCAGCTGGAACACCAGCTAAAAGACAAAGATGGTCTCTTAAAGAAGGAGACCAAAAAACGTTGCGCTCACCTCAGGGCCTACATTGACTGCATGGCTGAGCTCACTGAGTGTCAGGCCAAGGCTAGGAGTATGGAGGCAAGTCTGCACCAGGAGCCACCTCAGGCTGAGACAAGCTGGAGCAGTGAGGCAGAGGCGGAGAAGGAGAAGGAGATCCAGGCTCTGAAGGAGCAGGTGGAGCAGCTGGAAAACCAGCTAAAAGACAAAGATGGTGTCATAAAGAAAGAGACCACGAAACGGCGTGCTTGCTTGGGAGCCTACATTGATTGCATGGCCAAGCTCACTGACTGTCAGGCCAAGTCCAAGAGTATGAAGGTGAGTCTGCACCAGGAGCCACCTCAGCCTGAGACAAGCTGGAGCAGTGAGGTGGAGGCAGAGAAGGAGAAGGAGAAGGAGAAGGAGAAGGAGAAGGAGAAGGAGAAGGAGATCCAGGCTCAGAAGGAGCAGGTGGAGCAGCTGGAAAACCAGCTAAAAGACAAAGATGGTGTCACAAAGAAAGAAACCAAAAAACGGCATGCTCGACTCAGGGCCTACATTGACTGCATGGCTGAGCTCACTGAGTGTCAGGCCAAGGCTAAGAATATGGAGGCGAGTCTGCACCAGGAGCCACCTCAGCCTGAGACAAGCTGGAGCAGTGAGGTGGAGGCGAAGGCGGAGAAGGAGATCCAGGCTCCGAAGGGGCAGGTCAACGTGCTGGAGGTCGGACAGAGGAGGCCGATGGTTGAGCTCATTAACAAGACCCAGCTCATCACAGAGACGACTCCAACTATGGCACTGAGCTGCAGAAAGGTGGAGGCCAAGATGAGCTGGAGCAGAGAGAAGAGGTGGAGAAGGAGAAAAAGGAGAATCAGAGAAGAGAGCGACGATTAGATGTTTGTACAATGTTATAAATATTTGAATGATGTGAATGTTGTAAACATGTTCAATTTTGTGAATAAATCTAACTAGTACAGTAACATCTACCTCTGTCTTTCTGAATATAGATACAGGATTCATGGCCCTGATCAATTAACACAGTGTTGGAGTGAAACAAATCAGTGTGATTCATTTAGTGTGCTACTATTCATAGCAACACAGCACAACAACAGAAGACAAACAATGTTCCTTTACTTTTTTACATTTGGTCTAATCTATATATTAATTATGACAATAGAATAATAATAATAATAATTAATAACCTTGTCATCAGTCAGTTTTCATATTTAATTTAACTGTTTGCTAATGATAAATGTAAAAATCACGACATTAGGCAACGATTTGTAGGAACCATTTCCATGTCCTTCACAAAACAAAATACCCAAAGTCCACAGTTCTCCAAAAACACAAAAGAAAAAAACAGAACAAACAAGGGAACACAATCCACATTCCAGAGTAATAAAGAGTCCAGAGTAAATGAGTTCACAGACATGAAACATGCATCGTTCAGAGAGATGATGTGGGCACAGAGTCTGGGTGCAGGCCCCAGCTTCATGTTCATGGTGCTGACCAGGTGATCCTCAGTGAGCGGAACTCTTCAACCACGACACGACTTGCTTTTGCAAAAACGATGTCGGATACAGTAATTTTCTCATGACCTCTCCCTAACACAACAGGTGATGACATGTTTAGCCGCATGTTGTCTTTTAACTGCTGGCTGTCGAGGTGGTGTCCTGTAAATGATGTGGACTTTGTAGATAATTGGCAAACTTTTTGGAGGATACCTGGTCTCGTTAGGAGAGGCGGCGTTCATCCCACTTGGGATGGGGCATCTCTCTTATCTAGGAATATTACCCAGTCTATTAAATGACAACACAGAGTTGGGACCAGGAAGCAGAGCTGCAGTGCTAAACACTTCTCTGCGCTCCCTCTGGATCAGTCACACAACCACAAACCTATAGAGATTGTGTCTGTCCACTGTCCCATTCAATTATTTAAATCAACCTTATATTATCATACGGTGTCAAAATTGAACATCTTACAGTACTTCCGCGCAATCCAATTCTATTAGACCATAATTTAATAACCTTTGATTTTTCACTATCAGAATATATGCCACTAATAATAAACTCCTTTTCTAGATGTTTACCTGATAGTGCTGTAGCTAAATTTAAGGAAATAATTCCGATTACATTTAAACCCATATTATCCGTCAATATAAACAACAAATTCATTAAAAACCTTAGCTCCACTGAGATTGACCATCTCGTCGATAGCTCTGTAGACTCATTACGATTAACACTAGACTCAATAGCGCCTCTAAAAAAGAAACATATAAAACATAATAAATTAGCTCCGTGGTATAATTCCAAGACACATGAGTTAAAACAATTATCAAGAAAATTAGAAAGGAAGTGGCGCTCCAGCAACCGTGTTGAATATCTCCTAGACTGGAAGAGAAGTGTTAAAGCATATAAGAAGGCCCTCCACAAAGCAAGAGCTGCCTACTATTCGAAACTAATAGAAGAGAATAAAAACAACCCCAGGTTTCTTTTCAGCACTGTAGCCAGGCTGACAGAGAGTCACACCTCCACCGAACCCAGTATTCCTCGATCCCTAAATAGCAATATCTTTATGACCTTCTTTAATAATAAAATTCTAACTATTAGAAATCAAATCAAACATCTCCTGCCCTCAATTGGCACTGAAATCTCAGAAACGGCTAAGAATCCTACCAATTATTTAGACAGCTTGTCTCTGATCACCCTTGATCAGCTGACCAAACTAATCTCATGTTCTAAACCAACAACTTGTATCTTAGATCCCATTCCTACAAAATGACTTCAAGAAATTCTGCCCCTAATTGATAGCATGTTACTGAACACAATAAATCTGTCATTATCATCAGGATATGTACCACAGTCTTTTAAAATAGCTGTAATCAAACCCCTTCTCAAAAAACCCACCCTAGACCCAGAGGTTTTAGCCAATTACAGACCAATATCTAACCTCCCCTTCCTGTCTAAAATCCTAGAAAAAGTTGTAGCCAATCAGCTGTGTGAGTTTCTCCAGGAAAATAATATATAATGAAGAATTTCAGTCGGGGTTTAGAGCCAATCATAGTACAGAGACAGCCTTGGCAAAAGTCACTAATGACCTTCTAATAGCTTCAGATCAGGGATTTGTGTCTGTCCTTATTCTGTTAGATCTTAGTGCAGCATTCGACCAAATGTAAAAAAGTAAAGAAACATTGTTTGTCTTCTGTTGCTGTGCTGTGTTGCTATGAATAGTAGCACACTAAATGAATCACACTGATTTGTTTCACTCCAACACTGTGTTAATTGATCAAGGCCATGAATCCTGTATCTATATTCAGAAAGACAGAGGTAGATGTTACTGTACTAGTTAGATTTATTCACAAAATTGAACATGTTTACAACATTCACATCATTCAAATATTTATAACATTGTACAAACATCTAATCATCGCTCTCTTCTCTGATTCTCCTTTTTCTCCTTCTCCACCTCTTCTCTCTGCTCCAGCTCATCTCTGCCTCCACCTTTCTGCAGCTCAGTGCCATAGTTGGAGTCGTCTCTGTGATGAGCTGGGTCTTGTTAATGAGCTCAACCATCGGCCTCCTCTGTCCGACCTCCAGCACGTTGACCTGCCGCTTCAGAGCCTGGTTTTCCAGCTGCTCCACCTGCTCCTTCAGAGCCTGGATCTCCTTCTCCGCCTCCACCTCACTGCTCCAGCTTGTCTCAGGCTGAGGTGGCTCCTGGTGCAGACTTGCCTCCATATTCTTTGCCTTGGCCTGACACTCTGAGCTCAGCCATGCAGTCAATGTAGGCCCTGAGTCGAGCATGCCGTTTTTTGGTTTCTTTCTTTGTGACTCCATCTTTATCTTTTAGCTGGTTTTCCAGCTGCTCCACCTGCTCCTTCAGAGCCTGGATCTCCTTCTCCTTCTCCACCTCCACCATTCTGCTCCAGCTTGTCTCAGGCTGAGGTGGCTGCTGGTGCAGACTCGCCTCCATACTCTTGGACTTGGCCTCACAGGCTGTGAGCTCATCCATGCAGTCAATGTAGGCTCCCAAGCAAGCATGCCGTTTCGTGGTGTCTTTCTTTATGACACCATCTTTGTCCTTTAGCTGGTTTTCCAGCTGCTCCACCTGCTCCTTCTGAGCCTGGATCTCCTTCTCCTTCTCCTTCTCCTTCTCCTTCTCCTTCTCTGCCTCCACCTCACTGCTCCAGCTTGTCTCAGGCTGAGGTGGCTCCTGGTGCAGACTCGCCTCCATAGTCTTGGACTTGGCCTGACAGTCAGTGAGCTCGGCCATGCAGTCACTGTAGGCTCCCAAGCAAGCACGCTGTTTCGTGGTCTCTTTCTTTATGACACCATCTTTGTCTTTTAGCTGGTTTTCCAGCTGCTCCACCTGCTCCTTCAGAGCCTGGATCTCCTTCTCCTTCTCCTTCTCCTTCTCCTTCTCCTTCTCCTTCTCTGCCTCTGCCTCACTGCTCCAGCTTGTCTCAGCCTGAGGTGGCTCCTGGTGCAGACTTGCCTCCATACTCCTAGCCTTGGCCTGACACTCAGTGAGCTCAGCCATGCAGTCAATGTAGGCCCTGAGGTGAGCGCGACGTTTTTTGGTCTCCTTCTTTAAGAGACCATCTTTGTCTTTTAGCTGGTGTTCCAGCTGCTCCACCTGCTTCTTCAGAGACAAGTTTCCATTTTTGAGAGCCATAATCTCCCTGTTGGCTCGGAGGAATTCGGCTCTGAGGCTCATCACAATGTCTGGTTGCTGCATGGTTAGCAGACCAGAGAGCAGATCTATTTGTTGATGAAGCTCTTGGAACAGTTGATGCTCTATATCTCTTATCTGCTCAGTAGTTCGCTGTCTTTATGTTGGTTTGTGGTCGTTGAGGATCAATCTCACAAGACGTTTTTTCTGGATCTAGAAGTCAAGTGACGTTTGTCTGCAGGTGACAGGATGAAATAGTGTGTAAGATTTAGGTGTCTGTGATATTACAGCCTTCTAAGTCTACATAAGTTAATTAATGGATTAATAGATGAATGGATTAATGGATTAATAGATTAATGGATTAATGGATTAATAGATGAATGGATTAATGGATTAATAGATTAATAGATTAATGGATTAATGGATTAATGGATTAATAGATTAAAGGATTAAAGGCAATGTCTTTGATCTTAGGAGACACACCTTGACTTGCCCAAGGTCAATAAATGTATTGACCTATAGTATTGCAGAGAAAGGAAAAAAAGAAAAACTGCCATCACTGCCAATCAAATTCAGATTCAAATTCATATCAAAGCATCTGGTTGCCATGGTGATTGGTGAGGGAAGTTTTCCCAGTCATTTATTTCAGAAAATGTTTCTTTTTACTGGTGAGTTTGAATTGGTTTATGGGGAATTTGAATGTTTAAGGACAAGTTGACCGGAGACCGGTTACATTTAAGCTAATGCTAGGAGCACATTACATGAGGTGTGTAGCTCCTTTAAGGAAAAAACAATCCCTCTCCATTGGGTCTAATGTTAATTCAGAGAAAACATTTCTGGAACGAGCATCAACTTGCATAACTCGCTCCCACGGTCCCATTTTTTTACTCTCACAAATCCCAAATATATCTATGTGTTTGGCAACGTCTTGGGATTCTCACGGTGTCTTTATTTCACAGATAGGACTTATAGTTTTTGAATTATAGTTGTTTGAGTGCTGCACTCAGAGTTTAGATTTGCCTCTTCCCAATGGGGAGAGAACAGGTGCATTCAGTTGAGTTTCTCTCTCTCTCTCTCGTTTTATATTGAATGTTTGCCAATTGATCAATTTCACCTAAATCTTACACACTATTTCATCCTGTCACCTGCAGACAAACATCACTTGACTTCTAGATCCAGAAGAAACTTCTTGTGAGATTGATCCTCAACGACCACAAACCAACATAAAGACAGCAAATTACTGAAAAGATAAGAGATATAGAGCATCAACTGTTCCAAGAGCTTCATCAACAAATAGATCTGCTCTCTGGTCTGCTAACCATGCAACAACCAGACATTGTGATGAGCCTCAGAGCCGAATTCCTCCGAGCCAACAGGGAGATTATGGCTCTCAAAATGGAAACTTGTCTCTGAAGAAGCAGGTGGAGCAGCTGGAACACCAGCTAAAAGACAAAGATGGTCTCTTAAAGAAGGAGACCAAAAAACGTTGCGCTCACCTCAGGGCCTACATTGACTGCATGGCTGAGCTCACTGAGTGTCAGGCCAAGGCTAGGAGTATGGAGGCAAGTCTGCACCAGGAGCCACCTCAGGCTGAGACAAGCTGGAGCAGTGAGGCAGAGGCGGAGAAGGAGAAGGAGATCCAGGCTCTGAAGGAGCAGGTGGAGCAGCTGGAAAACCAGCTAAAAGACAAAGATGGTGTCATAAAGAAAGAGACCACGAAACGGCGTGCTTGCTTGGGAGCCTACATTGATTGCATGGCCAAGCTCACTGACTGTCAGGCCAAGTCCAAGAGTATGGAGGTGAGTCTGCACCAGGAGCCACCTCAGCCTGAGACAAGCTGGAGCAGTGAGGTGGAGGCAGAGAAGGAGAAGGAGAAGGAGAAGGAGAAGGAGAAGGAGAAGGAGAAGGAGATCCAGGCTCAGAAGGAGCAGGTGGAGCAGCTGGAAAACCAGCTAAAAGACAAAGATGGTGTCACAAAGAAAGAAACCAAAAAACGGCATGCTCGACTCAGGGCCTACATTGACTGCATGGCTGAGCTCACTGAGTGTCAGGCCAAGGCTAAGAATATGGAGGCGAGTCTGCACCAGGAGCCACCTCAGCCTGAGACAAGCTGGAGCAGTGAGGTGGAGGCGAAGGCGGAGAAGGAGATCCAGGCTCCGAAGGGGCAGGTCAACGTGCTGGAGGTCGGACAGAGGAGGCCGATGGTTGAGCTCATTAACAAGACCCAGCTCATCACAGAGACGACTCCAACTATGGCACTGAGCTGCAGAAAGGTGGAGGCCAAGATGAGCTGGAGCAGAGAGAAGAGGTGGAGAAGGAGAAAAAGGAGAATCAGAGAAGAGAGCGACGATTAGATGTTTGTACAATGTTATAAATATTTGAATGATGTGAATGTTGTAAACATGTTCAATTTTGTGAATAAATCTAACTAGTACAGTAACATCTACCTCTGTCTTTCTGAATATAGATACAGGATTCATGGCCCTGATCAATTAACACAGTGTTGGAGTGAAACAAATCAGTGTGATTCATTTAGTGTGCTACTATTCATAGCAACACAGCACAACAACAGAAGACAAACAATGTTCCTTTACTTTTTTACATTTGGTCTAATCTATATATTAATTATGACAATAGAATAATAATAATAATAATTAATAACCTTGTCATCAGTCAGTTTTCATATTTAATTTAACTGTTTGCTAATGATAAATGTAAAAATCACGACATTAGGCAACGATTTGTAGGAACCATTTCCATGTCCTTCACAAAACAAAATACCCAAAGTCCACAGTTCTCCAAAAACACAAAAGAAAAAAACAGAACAAACAAGGGAACACAATCCACATTCCAGAGTAATAAAGAGTCCAGAGTAAATGAGTTCACAGACATGAAACATGCATCGTTCTAGGCTCCCAAGCAAGCACGCTGTTTCGTGGTCTCTTTCTTTATGACACCATCTTTGTCTTTTAGCTGGTTTTCCAGCTGCTCCACCTGCTCCTTCAGAGCCTGGATCTCCTTCTCCTTCTCCTTCTCCTTCTCCTTCTCCTTCTCTGCCTCTGCCTCTGCCTCTGCCTCACTGCTCCAGCTTGTCTCAGCCTGAGGTGGCTCCTGGTGCAGACTTGCCTCCATACTCCTAGCCTTGGCCTGACACTCAGTGAGCTCAGCCATGCAGTCAATGTAGGCCCTGAGGTGAGCGCGACGTTTTTTGGTCTCCTTCTTTAAGATACCATCTTTGTCTTTTAGCTGGTGTTCCAGCTGCTCCACCTGCTTCTTCAGAGACAAGTTTCCATTTTTGAGAGCCATAATCTCCCTGTTGGCTCGGAGGAATTCGGCTCTGAGGCTCATCACAATGTCAGGTTGCTGCATGGTTAGCAGACCAGAGAGCAGATCTATTTGTTGATGAAGCTCTTGGAACAGTTGATGCTCTATATCTCTTATCTGCTCAGTAGTTCGCTGTCTTTATGTTGGTTTGTGGTCGTTGAGGATCAATCTCACAAGAAGTTTTTTCTGGATCTAGAAGTTAAGTGACGTTTGTCTGCAGGTGACAGGATGCTTTCATCTGATCAACTTCAAATTGAGATGAGTGTCATCACAACAAGATGGAGATAAAAACTAACTCAAAGATCGATTTTTCGTCACACGGTGTGTCCGTGGCATGGTGTCAAAGTTAAATTACACGCCATCAAAACATGAGGTTCTATATCTCAGACTTATTTGGTCCAATCGAGTCTAAACAGAAACCCCGCCATTTTGACTTTACTGGCCATTTTGGCCATTTTCTAAAATTTTACTCTGATGAACTTGTCCCAGGGCTTTCATCAGATCAACTTCAAATTGAGATGAGTGTCATCACAACAAGATGGAGATATAAACTAACTCAAAGATCGATTTTTCGTCATACCGTGTGACCGTGGCATGGCGTCAAAGTGAGATTACACGCCATCAAAAGACGAGGTTCTGTATCTCGGACATACATGGTCCAATCGAGTCCAAACTATGACATTGTAGTGGAAAATTGCACTGACCAGTGTCTAAGGGAGTGGAAATCCCCTGACCAGGTGTCTCACTGCTGTGACCTTGATAAACAGGGTGTATGCCCTTATTTGGTGATGTTTTCTTCCAACTGGTACAGTGGACGGACAGACACAGATGATGATCTCATGTCTTTCATGTCTTTTTTTCATATTATGTCTTATGAAACGCCTCTTTGTATAAGTTCTGGCTTTTGTGAACTTGCGGCCAGTTCCATTTTGCGCACCCGTGATTGTTGTGTAAGCTCTGCAGAGTTAACTATTAAAAAGACTCAAAGGCAACTCCGGTCTGAGAATTTCACTATTTCAAATCTCAAGATGAATTTCCATCACAACATCTACACGGAAATCATGACTTAAAATCACAGCGCCACCTGCTGGCTACAGGAAGAGACATGTTTTATACTTTGATGCACTGCTCCTGGCTGCTTTACAATATACAGCTCAAAATAGCTCAGTCAAGTCATAGGACCATGGTCAGAATTGTGACATTTCCTCAAACCGTGTAAACATTGAGGTGCGGCAAAGGATCATCCTTCGCCAAAGGACACAATGTTGTCATAACTCCAGTGTGCATTGTCCTATCACTACCAAACTTCTGTCACATGATTAGAGTCCAAGCCTGAACAGCTCTATGTGTCAATATTTCCTCAGTGTCATAGCACCACCTACTGAATCACCATGAAACAGGAAGTACTTTGTAAATCCACTCTGCATTATCCAACCGGCTCTGAACTACTGACCTATGATCACAATCCTGACCTGAACAGCTCCATATATTAATATTAGTGCATGGTCATAGCACCACCTACTGATCAGTGTGATAATTAAGTTGTTGTAACGTTGTCCAATTGACACAAAATTGTTCACGCTACATCAAAGCGCCTACTTATCTATCTTATCTATGAGTCTGTAGGTAATTACATTTACATTTACATTTTTCATTTAGCTGACGCTTTTATCCAAAGCGCCATCACTAATAATAGTGCGTGTGCTCTGGCCCGTTAGTGCTACAACGTAGCCCTAGTTTAATATTATTTTTGAGGGAGCTGAAACTTCACTTCGATTTTTACAGAGCAGCTCAACATAAAATTGACTTTTTGTGTTTGCAAATTAATGAAGTTAAGACTGTCTACAAGACTCCCTTCCAGAAATGTATGTATGTATAATGTATGTCAAAATATTAAAACATAGGTACTCAAAATCGCCCATTGGAGACCCTTCTCTCCACAAAAGCCAGACTACCCTCCCTTTAGAAAGCAACCGAACACTAAGGGCATGGTCACACATATACAAATGCAAAGTGAATATCACGGGTCAGTTCCTAAAAGGGTAAAGTCCACAGCTGAGTCCAAAATCACACCACTCATTCACTAAGCCCTACTTTACAATATAGGGTCGTCTATATAGATCACCTATAGTGAGCTCATCAGAAAAAAAGGCTTTCGGACACTATTGACTAATGACGTCTTTCTCGCAGGATTATGATGTGCAACAACAACAATAATGTCAGCCGGTGCAAAATCCCATAATATATTTTTAATGTTTAAATGTAGAACTTGTTTGCCTCAGTTTGTGCTGCTCTGCTTGTATTCACATTTATATCACATCGGTCTGTTCCTGCTGAGCCCATTGCATGATGGTACATATTGCTTGGTTAGTGACCATCTGTTGTAAATGATTTTGCATGATGCATTATGGGAAACAGTGAGTGCACTACACAGGGTATTAAAAAATTCACTAAACTTTCAGACACCACTACAAAATGGAAAACTCACAATATGGACTCTTACAGTAATAAGTGAGTGATTTCAGACACAGACATGTTTGTGTGACAGTGCCCATATTTAAACTCGAGCAAGTGATGTGAATTTCATAAGGTCCCTTCCACACATATATGAACACAACAGTGGCGTCCCGGTTAAATTCCAATCAGCGTGAGAGGTGAGGTGAAGAAAAACATACCCTGCATGTGGCGAAGCGAATCACAGAGAGACTTTGCATGGAGTTCAGCTTTGGTCAACTTTGACCCGTGATAATCGCTTTGCATTTGTGCATGTGTGACCATGCCCTAAGAATGCACTGCAAGCACAATATGAGTTGAACTCGCAGAGTATCATGACACACAGATCTGCTCTCCACCATGCTGTCCCTGCTGTGCATTTGCAGGGACAGCGTGGTGCATGGCTGCAGCTGCAGGGAGGACCGGTGAGAGCTACAATGAAGATGTGTTAAAGACCGCGAGGCCCAAATACTCCAGAGCAGCTGTACTCAGTGTGCCTCTCTCTCCTCCGCATAAACAATGGGCAGGCAACGCTAAGCAAAAACACATGACACTCGTTTCTATTCAAACTATCTCCATTGTTGTGTTTGCTGACAGGCCTTTCTGCACGAAACACATTTGTTTTTGAACTCCACAAAATGTCAGGAGAGTTTGAGGATGCTGTGAAAGGCTGCTGTTAGTGGTGTTTCAACCCTGGAGGATTTCAAAGCTTTCAAGGTCCACATTTCATGTTCTGTGCTTTCTTTAGGAGGAAATAAAAAAGAAAGTGGGCCCACTCCCAGTCCAGTCCAGATTATAGCTATTGTCTGAACATTGCAGAAGCACTTTGATGTTGAAAATCATCAAAATTAAAAAAGTATTTTCCCTCGACGTTCATAGAAGGGACACAGTTTTCTCATACAATATATTCTGAGTGGAGAAAAGCACAGTTACTGCGCAACCTTTCTCTGTATTTCCTATCTTATTTTTACTGTGCATGGGCAGTTTTGCACAAGATTTCAGGCAAATATGTGAAGGCCGAACATGTGTTATATAGACTATAGTGTAACATAGATAAAAACTGAATGTCACTCAGTAGACAGCAAACCTCTGTCAAAGCCTAACAATCCCTTTTTGAAACCAGATTTAAATTCACTAGATCCAGATAGTCATATGGATCTGCACCAAATTACACACACTCTAAATATTTCATGATGTGTTTTTAATCAAGATACATAAATTATTCTTCGAGAAATCAACAACATTTTGAAAAACGCCCTATATCACTGTCAAAGAAAGTGAAATGAAAATCCTAGATCCGCCCTATGATCCAGATTTGCACCAAGATTTAATAGGTTCTTAGGTTCTTTCCTGACTCAATTTCCATGGCTTTCCATCCAGTGTTTTCTGCATGATCTTGCTGTCAAACAAACAAAGAAACCAACAGGGGTGAAAACATTGCAAATTTGGGTGAAATACTTCCACCATACCATTTTTTAGAGAAGATAAATAAATAAATGTTCTCACTTTCCTTTATTTGCTAAGATTAGCTTCTGTCTGATGTTAGGAATGTGAGAGGTGAGAAGCACATTCGCTGAGAGGACAGTCCATCCTGGGGAGGAAGGAGAAGACTGAAGTTATGCTTAATAAAAGCTAACATGCCATGTAAAAATAACCTAAGTGTCAGAAATGTAGTTGTTCAGCATAATAAACTCTAAAAACCCATAGAGAAGTATCAAATCTAATATCTAAGGGGACATCAGACCCTGGAGTAGTGCGGTGAAGTTTTCTCTCCCTTATTCTTACACCACGTTTGCTCTGTTCGACAGTTAAGTGTGAAAAAAGCCACAGGGGAACAGCAACACAGAACAATGGGCTGATAACTTGGACCAACAACATTGATTCACATGCACATTGTCTACTTTTTTAATGAATACAGCATGAGCCATGTTTTTTCTCCTCTGCCTGGCATTTGTCCCCAGTCCTAACAGCCTGCTGCATGAACTTACGCACCACTCCCAGGCAGCCAGCCGGCTACGTCGACTCTGCATCACCTCGGCTCTGATCGCCTGCCAGGGGAAATAAATAAATAGGAGTAAATCAGTAATGGAAGTCAGATGATTATGTGACAATGATGTTACGGGAAACATTTCAGGCTCAACATGTGATACACAGAAAGCATTCTGCAAGAGTTTCCCAAGTGTTACACACTGATTTAAGAAGGATACGGTAAAGCATTAAATATCATTTAATATCCTTTAACCAGACATTATTAGGCCTGTGAGGACTTTATTATTATTTGCATCCTTCTTCTGGCAGGAGGTTGTTTTGAACTAAACAAAGATCCCAGCTAATTATGTGTTTTGGCCAGTCTCAATCCTCTTAGTGAGGATTCTCAGATCACAGTCATGGCAGCATGACCACAGATGATGTGACAAAAATCTTCAGCCAATTATAAAAAAGCTGCTTTCAATTGTCCTGGGTAAATCAGGCCCTTTGTGTGACAGACTTTGTGTTTGTTGTCATGACTCTGTACTTATAGAGCTTAAAGAAACCGTCCCACATTCTATTAACCCCTTTGTTGCTTATTCACCCCTCTCCTCCTCTGCCTGCGCTCCGCATCACCGTGGGAGGTGAACATCAGGCTGCAGAGCCATGCAGACCACACAGCCCTGTACCACACACACACAGACACACACACACACACACACACACACACACACACACACACACACACACACACACACACACACACACACACACACACACACACACACTGCTGCCTGTTTCTCATAAGTGGTGCCAAACTCTCAAAACCACCTTCTGTGATGTTTATTTAATCGACTTCACACAAAATAAATCTACATGTGTAAATTGCTGTCTCAGTTTGCAGAGAGAAAATCCCCTTCTCTGCTACTAGATACAGAACCTTCTTGTAAGGTGACAAGTGTGTAGAAACCAGCAACAGGGTGGAAATTGAAACTGAGAGATTTGTCAAATTTTCTTTTTTTCACGCAACTGCTACCGAAGTACTCAAGCATGAATTATCTTAATCTCAATCATCACCACTGAGAATCAGTATAAGAGAAAACATCAACAAGCTGAAGCAGGAAATATAGATGTTTCAAATTTTGGGGGATGACAAAGCTTTATGAACAAATTATCTGCATTTCTTCTAAAACATCGCTATAAATAAAAGAGCAGAAGATAACAGCAAAAGCAATTATACAATAATATACTATAGAATAAAGTTTAATAGAATTACAATAATATGATATATGCTTACACACATACACACTGATATAGTACTGGCTTAGTTTTGGGCTTTGTCACAAGCTCGACAAAAAACATGATCAGTGTTCATGTTGTGATCGCTTATATAACAAGCCACCTTTAAGCTTTTATCCAAGGATGGTCTGTCTCAGTTTTCATGAGCGGAAACATCTTTATGTTTAATAAAATATGAAATAAGGTGAGTTTCAGTAGAGCAACAAAAAAGTCAGTTTCAAAACTCTTCAATTGTTGAAGATTGTGACTCAGTGACTTCTTACAGTGAACCACTGTATTCAGATAAATATCCATGTTTTTCTTGCCTTCCTCACTTGAAAAGAAAATACTAAAGAAGATTATATTGTGTGACAGACTTTTGGCTTTCAACAGCTACCTCGTCATCTCCCTCTGCAGTAGACCAACTCTCACTCATCACCACATGTTTCACTTTAACAAGATAAAATGCGTCCATTCATCCCTCTTTGTTCAAATCATTGTTTGCTAATGATGCAACTCAGTTGGCGGTTGCATTCTGCATTTCACCACGATGACGGACAATGTTCAAAAGCTCCAAATTTACAGGGAACAGTCAAGAGCACTAAGTAATGAAACCAAACATTTACACAGAGTAATTTGAGGCCTTTACCACAGGAGGGTTGCCCACTGTCCCCATCTGCTCCTGCTTACTGCTACCTTTACAGTTAAACATCTGCACTGGCCAAACATTTCCAAGTCACTTGTTCTATAGAATAAAGCCCACATTGTTGAAGAACAGAATTTATTTGTTGCCTGGAGTCCAATTTGTCAGCGTTTTGTTTATATTACATCTCACATATCTATGCTGGGTCACAAAGCTTTGACCTGTACATCTGCGGGGACAAGTGCCTGGTCGTCCCCATAAAGGAAATTATGGTGGGGTTGGCTTTTTATTAGGGTCAGCGACCATGGGAACACTGCAGCTCTGTCTTATATGTGCAGCATGTATTCTGAAACCAAGGCGAGTAAACGGAAACTGTAAAACAACAGGTAGCTTCAACCAAGCAGCTTGATCGGCCGGAGAATTGTTCCAGTCGCACTGCTAATTCCTCATAAACAGAACTAGTGTTGCCTTATGAACAAGAAAGGGGATCCAGGGTGAGGCAACCAAGACACCTGTGTTGATTTAATGTCAGCCGTCCTGTCGTGATTAGAGAGGCACTTTTTAACTGAATGTATAACGATGAAATTATGTTAACTCTGGCAGTTGATGCCCAATCAGGAGAGACTTTATTTGAAGAATCAACAAATTTATCAAAAGTGTGTGTGGGGGGGGAGGGGGGGGGGGGGGGGGGGGGGGGCAGATGTGAATGAATGGGACATAGAGAAGGTCTTCCTGATTGAACTTGGAATATCACAGGGTTTGATTCAGCTTCCTCGCTGAATGAGATCTACACTGAGGCTGCAGGTTTCTGTTGCGGAATCAGTTTGTTTTTCCTGTCTCCTGCTCTGATGAAGCAGCTGAACTTTCGAGTCAGTGCACAAACATGATTGTTCTTTCTCAGAAGCTATTTGGTGAGTTTAGCATGTCGTCATTATGATGCTGTGTCAACAGTGACATTTCTTTAAACCATGACCACAGTCTCTGATGTAACAAATGGTAAATTAGTGAGCAAGGTCTGGCAATAGATGAGAAATGCCCAGGATTGAAAAGCAGGATTGAGAAATAGCCGGTCAAATTATGTTTTACTGTTTGAAATTTTAATAGCAACAGTCTTTTTATGAGAGTGCAGTCTACAAGAGATATCACAAGTAGTACTGCAGAAGAACATAGCATCAAGAGCTTTTCTAATTACATACACAGAACAAAAAAACACATTCATCCAATGAAACAAACCCCAAGCCTGCATCCACTCCAAAAAATAAAAAGATGAATAAATTATAAAATGAAATAATTTATTTTTTACATAAAGCCAATGTTAAGCTAGATAGTTACCACAGTGTGCAAAAATCATCGGGACACACCTGGTCAAACTAGGCTTAAAAGGGTGTAGGTTTTAAAAGTCCTGATGAGGAGGGATTACAAACAGATTTTAGAAATAAGTTACCACAATTCGTAAAAAGAGTCTACTGATCCTGAAGGTGTGAACTTTATCTTCTCCAGACGAAGGAAGAACAAAGTGTCACTGAGCCAGGTAGCTTGTCAGCGTGGAGATTTTCAGGCTAAAAGAGCCTGTCCTCTGGCTGGAAGCGATAGTATCAGGTCGGACACAGCAGCACTCCAGGGAAGTGGAGTTGTAGATGCACCAAAAGTTGCTAACAAAGAACAACGACCAACATGCACATTTAATCCCTGGTTCTGAAAATAGCTGACAAAACTCGCGTTGATCAAGTTTAATTATTTGTTTCCTGTTTTATTTAGAATTTTTTTTCCTTGCGTGTCTCTCTTGCTTTACCTCCTGTGTCTTTCTGGGTTCCTTCCTCTGATGATGAATTGCTCCACATTAGTTTCACCTGGCTTTTGTTAACTTGTGTTTGCTCTTTGCTAGTTTGTCATGTCAGTTTCATTGTGTTCTCCTACTGTGTATTCCAAGTGTTTGTAGTGTTTGACTGTGCCTTTAGTTTTTTCGGATACCACTTTTACCTTACACTCTGGATATGGACATTTCTCCCATATTCCTAAGTCAAATGACTTTGTTTAATCTTTCCTCCCTCTGTCATCTGCATGTGGGTGCTGACCTTGCACTGGACATGATGCTCTGGACATTTCACAGTGTAAACATGGGTGATACTAAAAACATAAATGGAGGCTCATTAAGAGCCATAATGTGTGTGGTCAGTAACACCTACTTTGTATTTCACGTTAAAATGGCTGCTGGGAAAAAAGACAATTAGGTTCTGTACAACCGTATTTGAAATAGAACAATAACAGCTGTAGATTGAAATAGATTTCATGTATTTTAAGGTATTGTTCATGCTGGTTCTCTGTCACACTGTCATGACGCACTGGAACACATCAGAGCCTGTCAGGTCAGAGCTGGCAGGGATCTGGGCTGGAAAATCCCAAATAAAACACAACCCAGTCTCATCAGAAAACGTACACCACCTACGTTGGTCCACTTGGAAAAACGTAGGCATCTCACAATTTGGCCTCTCAAATTGTGAGATGCCTACGTTTTTATCTGCCCGTTGTTTTGTATTGGCCTGCGCCCGCGTCACGTGACTCTCAAGTTCCCGTCTGCGAAAACGAAAACATGGCGGACATTCGTTATATTTTCAGATAAAAATGTAATTTTATAATATAGTTTGGGCATTAAAATACATTCTGACACCATTTCTAGCGAGAAATATGCTCTTTGCTTCCACAATCTTCAGCCAGTTCATGCTTACGATCTATATTCTATTAGTTATCACGAACATTTTTCAGATCTCGCCAGAAAAATCGTAGTTATGTAACGTTTTTGTCGTTGCTATGGTGGTTGCTGTGGACGCTGCCGTGCCGTAAACCACTTCGTAGCGTGCTGCTTGAATCATCGTCCGTGCGTTGTGTCGTTCAGTGAGCGTGAATGTTATTCACGTGATTTGATATGAATATTTGATGATAGATTACACCTCTAATTCGAAGGATCTAAGAAGTCCCCGCAACTACATTCATACCGAGGCGGGCCCGATTGCGCATGCGCGAGCGGACCTGTCGTGTGACTGTCGTAAATAAAGTTTTTTTTAACTTTCCGGTCCATTGAACACAAAGCTACGTCATTAACACGGAGCGCTTGGAAGACGACGGTGTTATGCTCATTCTGTCAGGTAAGTAGTTCATTTTGTTTTGTTTTTAAATATTGTAACGATCGAGGTTTAGTGCTGAGGCACTCCATTGTCTGTCGATGTAGACAATGGAGTGCTATTCATTTGCAAATATGCTGTTGTTTTGCCACAGGCTACATCCCACGGTAGCCTGTTACCTGGGGTGCTAATAAATGTTTGGTGAAACCAGACGCTTAGCTCATCATTGAGGGACGCTACAATAGAAACATAAACAGATAACGTAATGGTATAAGGAAACTAACAGAAACTACGAATCCGCCCATAAAATAGTTCTACATGATACAGTGTAGGGCCTGCAGTTTATGATTAAACTTTGATTTATGAATGCTTTAGAATAACAAGGGATGTATTTGTCTACCATTACTCCACAATATCAGATTAATTTGGTTTAATTTATAGTATGCAATATGACAATAATGTTTTCAAAACAAGATGTTAGGGCGTTGCGATACATTTTAAGTAACAGTTGATATGTTCTGTTTTTTTAATCAAGGAGGATCCAAGTGAAGCTCCAGGAGTTTCAGCAACATCCAAAACTGGGACCGAACAGTTTGTTTGGCTTGATGAGGAACAGGAAGGGCATCATCTCCCAAAAAGAAGGAGAACTGGAGAGAAACAGGCCAGGTTTAGGCCACTACTACCATCCACATACTGGAAGATGAGGGAGAGAAATTCTCCTATCATTAAAGAGGTACTTTTAAGTTACATACCACAAACACCATTTTATATAATATACTAAATAGAAATTTGTATTAAATCCCCAAAGTATGCTGGGTGAAATTCAAGTTAATATCACACTGAAAGAATACCTCCGCTGTTTACCGTTGATGGAATTCAGTACATCAAATTATTTGTTTTTATTGTTATTATTATTGTATGCAGTGGATTGGTTCACTCAATATGATGACCTCAAGATTGCGGGATTGGGATCTGTAAACTATACGCCTTTTAAGAGCCAATCAGGGTAGACAATTTAGAGTGCCATAAACAGTACATCTGTAAATATGTATATATTTTTGCATGATAGAGACTTGATTGATTTTTTTTTTTTTGTTGTTGTTCTGGCCAAGGATTCTGAGAGGTCATCCTTGCTTGACTACATCCATGAGATGACAACACGTAAAGTTATATTACATTGTCCCTTATTTTACAACACAAAGTTTTCTTGTACCCTACCAATTTTTTTTTTATGAATAATGATGTTTGGAAAGTAGAAAACAAAAACCCCACCACCTTCTAAATGTATTCTTCTCCTACGCACCTGTCTCATAAAATAGATGTGCAAAATTTTATGTTATGTATAATGATGACCCCATAAAACATCATGTATCAATATTTACACCTTTTAATCTATACTGTTTATTTCTGTCTACATGTGTGAATTCGCCTTCATTAGTTTTATTAAAGAGCGATGTTGTATCGGTCAGTGGCGGCAGCACGAGACTCCACAAACTAGTCTTTAAGTAGCCGAAGGCGCTGAGGTTGCCGTCGGCCATCATTGTTTTTTTGCTTAAGGGACTGAATATGTTCCGTGCAGAAATATTTGCACTTCCCTTATACCTACAAAAACTGCTTGCTTCACAGACTGCAGTTTTGTTTTGCTCTGATGTGGTCGTAGCCGTATCTGCAAAGGGTTGTGCGGCATTAACATTTTGTACTCGGATTTTGTTTTGACAGACTGTGCAAAGGACCTTGAGAACATCACCAATCTACAGGAAGACACAGTCCAGTAATGGGTGTCAGATATTATGCAGTGGACGACAGGTACTGTGGAAAAATGTATGTCATTGTTGCACAATGTCCTTTGACTCTGTTTACACAAGGTCTACAGAAAAGGTTTGATTGTAAACTGATATTGGCACAAATTCATTTTATTCTCCTCTTTACGAGGACCAACCAATCAAAATGATGTGCAGAACACCATTGAGGACTCTATTTGAGCATCTGCAGAGACATTCAAATGTTAGTGTAGTAGACTGGATTTTATATTTTATTGGTGTTACATTGGTCATCTTGTATGGGTACACAAAAAATATTGGGTTTCATAATTTAGATGGCAATAAGCGGAGACATCAACTCAGGAAACAGATTTCTGTAGAAAAGAAAGGTGTGTGCGCAAACAAACGCACTATTAAAATGTTTCGTTTTTTTATCATATATTCTCAGGCAGTACTGAGGCATTAACGGAGACGGGACATGAGGGTCTTCTCTGCGTGCTCAAGAGAAGATTGCACAAAGTTCAAGCTCAGCAGGCTGCAGTGGGTCTGACATATTCTGAAACAGCAACAATGTCTTTGGATGACTCCTCCTCTGAACAGGAAAACATGGAGAGTTACTTCTTCACTGATGAAGAACTGTGAGTGCTGTGATTAGGTAAATGTGTGAATAACTGTGTTGCTGCACTGCTGCTGTTGCTACTCCCTGGCAGGCTAAGGAAGGCCTTAGCTTGGTGTTGGGTAGCTGTTAGCTTTAGCATATTTAGTTTTTAGTGGCCTGTATGATGTTTATCTTTTTAATAAAAAACAATCAGAGGGAACCATCTTCATAATGTAACACTATGGTTTGTTTGTGTCCTTCAGTTCTTCTCAAGTGAAGCTGTACCACTGCTCCAGCTCCACACTCCCTCCTGCAGCCTCCGCTTCTGATGCTAACCTCCTGTCTCCATCACACCAAGCAGCAAACCTGGAGGGACAGAACTTTCTCCCTAGCTGAATTGTTGATCATATCAATTATTTCCTGCAACTGCCTTCATGTAATTTTTGTACATAATAAATGACATGTAACATATTGGGATTTCCTTGCACTTCTACACCATGTTATTGGCAGATAAGATGCTGATTGAGTTAAAGCAGTGAATGCTCTGCTTTAAGCAAAATAACACACAAAAGGATCAAATGGATTTGAAGTAGAATGGGCACACTACCTTCTGTAGAGAGTACCTCAGCTACTGAAGTCAGAAAACTACTTTTGTTATCTGAGATTTCAGTCATTTACAGTCACAGCAAAGCACACAGGTCTGGTTGTCTAAGTGGCACCCATATCATATTGTTTAAGTGCTAAATGCATCCAGTCATAAGTCAGGGTCCACCCTCTTGTTTCCACTAAAATTAGGTGACCCAGATGTTTCACAATGCAATCTGATAAGGTCGTATGGGAAACATTAACATCAAAGAAATGAACAATACAGCAATAGATGTTTCTCTTTAAATCAATAGCTGTTAAGTGGCAGCCTGACTTATTCAAACACATTAATACAACAATGAATGAGGCAGGGGGTTCTATAAGAAATCATAACTTTAAAAGATCTCAAGTACAAGCAAATATGTTCTAAAATTGGTTCACATCCAAGTGTGAGGCTGTTCCACCACTAGGGGTTAAGATATAGTGATATATATATATATATATCAATGAACAGTCAAAACCTCAAATTACACCCAGTATGGTATGGTTCAGGTGACAGTAGGTGGAAGGTGAAGGTCATTTCCATGAGCTCAAGAGAAACAGTGTGACGTCTTAGTAGTTCATATTTGTGTCCTCTTAAAACATGCACCCACTAGGTACTCTATACTGTAATCCTGAATATCAGGGACCATGCTGCATTGGGGTCTAGGGGAAGGGAGAAGCTATGTTAAAAATCAAAGGGAAGACTGATATGAAAAGTGTTTCACAAGGAAAATTAGGTCTACACTGGTCTAAATTGAATGCAGATATATGTATCAAGTCGGATGGATACCATAGATTTATACAGAGTCAATGTCATCGGTAGTGAAAGTAGAACACTACACTAACTGTACACTAAGATACATACAGTATGTACAGTATATACAGTACAGTATACAAAATATATCATGCAGAAGAGTAGTGGTGTAAGTATATGGACATAATATATGGACACAAGTATGAATATTGTTGTGAGAGAATAAATAAGTAGTCCAGAGAGTATGTACACAGTATGTGTGGGGGAGGGGTGGCTGCAAATTAGGGATTGTGGCGGTGGTTGGAGGGGGGAAGGGGGGGGGGGCATGACGACACACCCTACTCTCCCTCTGATTGGCTAGTAATCCTTGTTGGCGCCAGAGTTGGCGCCATTGGTGTTTAGGAATGAGGACCGTCAGAATTAGGGTCAGGGGTTACCAATCAGAACCAGAGTAGGGGGCGGGCATTGTCGTCATCGCGGGAATCCTGACACTCTCCACAACAGCTGAAGCTCCTGGACAGGTATGGGACGAGCAATGATGAATTTTACTCTTTCAATATTGAAAAGTATAAGGCATATGTTAATAATTACCATGGAGCATAGTTTATATTGGTTCCTAACGTTTCAGTTTGGTGTGAAACGTGTACTATAGTATAGTGTGTATGTGTATACTTAACTTAAATGTGAAATCTCAACATATAGCTCAGTCTACTGCAAAAAGTCATAAACAACACATTTAAAGCATAGATCAAATTAAGTTGTATGGATGTATTTTATTTATATATATATTGAAAATAATGAATATGCTAGTATGCACCACAAAACATTACTCTGATTATATATATTAATGTGTTTTTGTTCTATTGAGGTTGGAGTAACCAGCATCCCTCCCCTCACCAACCCTCCATCATCCCTGCCAACCAGTCACCCATCAGCCAACTTGTCCTCTCAACCAACCCTCCACCAGTCCTGACATGCAGCCTCCCAGTGCTTTGTTGAATCAGGGTAAGTTGTGGTGACATTTTTAGATAACAAACACAATAACGTTGTATTTTTACTAATGTGTTACACAAGTAAATAATACATGTCACATTGAACACCATTTATCGCAGTCCAAGCAGTCTTTTGTGATATGTACATCGCCCATGTTGATATCGTGATGACCGTAATTTTTAGATATCTTGTACAGCCCTAGTGTCTATGATTTAAAACCCATAAACATGATCTGTTTTTTTCCCCTGTTCTAAAGCCAAATAAGGTTTGCTGCCATCTAGTGGTTATTTATTTACAACCAGCTGATTGGTTAATGGGTTTGATGAGATGAAATGTTGCTGGTCATCAACGTAATCATGTTATTTTTGCTGATGATAAAGCCAAGGGGAATCATGTAAAGTTAAAAGTGCACAGGTAGGAATCCTGTGGAACCCCAAACACTAATTGTTTTTGTTGGAGTGGAAGTTGACTGTTAATCGATTAGTTGTTGCAGCCCTAGATTGACACACCCAGTTTTTTTTAGCATTTCCAGTAGGTTCCCATGATCTCCATGATGCATGTGCTAAATGCATAGCTCTGGTAGGAGTATTGGGATGTCACTGGAGAAATATGTAATCCTGCTTGAAGGGCACTAGATCAGCTACAAAAACCTTGGAAATGTGTCTCTGACAATTGATTATCAAATTGTGCAACAATGCTAATATTAATATATATGAGGTCAGATTGAGAGTAAGTGTACTCTTGTTTTGCTCTTTCAGAAGCAACCATTCAATCACTGGAGAAGAGAAGTATTACCCAGTGAAGAAGGTACTAAAATGCAAAAGGCTGAAAGTTGTATTTGTTGTAATTTGAGGTAAAACATTTTAGTTGTGATCTACAAACAAATGTTGTACTACAGAGATACTAACTGGATTTACAATCACCACACAACTTCTGACCATAGGTTTGATTTTAATGGTAAACATGTTGGAATGTGTTTCAGGGGAACGCAATGGAACTGGTGGAGCGGGAGCCCTGTTCCATGTGGTATGTAGAATGTCTCTTAATTGGATTTGATTGTCCCTAAAATTACTTAATGTTTACTGCAATATTACAATTAAGAAATTAGTAATATATATCATTAGTTTTTCTGATATAACATTATGCATTTCTTTACTTTTATGTAAATTGTTGCTGCTAATGTGGTGGTATTTATTTATTTGAAAAATATTTTTAGAAAGACAAGTATAAACTATTGTCTTGACAATTGACTATTACAATAATCAGGTCATTTACACTAATCAGCGTACTGTGTGCATGTTAACATATTCAATGTGTATGGCATTTATAGCTCGCTGTGTCTCGTTGCCCTTCTTCCTTGTCAAGTTATGAATTCCATTCAATGCTAATGTAAAAAAAAATCTTCTTGGTTAATTACAGTGGGAGGATGTGGCGCTTGCAGTGGGCCAAAGGAGAACACCAGGAGTTGACATTCATACATACAACACGAATATACACAAAACGCATACACACACCCACACAAATATGACATAAAAGGTTCAATGTTAAATGTTTATTTTTCAAGACGTTTTTGTTAATATTACTTATATATATATATATAGATAGATGGATAGATGTATTACAACAGAGCATGTCAATATACAGTGTATATATACTGTATATATACTTTATATAAGGTATATATTAATAATATTGTAATATTACTAATATTTTTATTTGTTTGATTGAAAAGACTATCTTACGGTTTCTTTAGCTTACTGTTAATTTATATTTTAGGAATGTTGTCAAATTTGTTTTGTATGTATGGTACATTAAAAACCTTTCAAACCCCAACGCCTTGTGTGATTGTGTGAACTCCCGAAACCATTTGCTGCTGGAATTGTTTGCTGAAGTGTATATATAAATTATATAATTAATTTAGCCCTTGCCTTATACAGTATGTTTATCATCTCTATACAGTAATATAAAATAAAAAAAATTAAATTCAAGTAGACAGCAGATTTGTTTTAATTCATCGCTATTACAGAGCACATGAAGATTAACAATATGTACAAACAACTCTTTACATAGCAGAAATACAAAGTTACAAGAAAAAAGTAAAGATAAAAAATGTATTAATGATATCCGAAAAATAATCTTAATGTTCATCATCAGTCCATATCAAATGTATCAAATACAAAATAGGCATATATACTGTAAAAATGTGCACTCGACATACTAAACCGTCCAAGATTACAGATCCGCTCGCGCATGCGCAATCGGGCCCGCCTCGGTATGAATGTAGTTGCGGGGACTTCTTAGATCCTTCGAATTAGAGGTGTAATCTATCATCAAATATTCATATCAAATCACGTGAATAACATTCACGCTCACTGAACGACACAACGCACGGACGATGATTCAAGCAGCACGCTACGAAGTGGTTTACGGCACGGCAGCGTCCACAGCAACCACCATAGCAACGACAAAAACGTTACATAACTACGATTTTTCTGGCGAGATCTGAAAAATGTTCGTGATAACTTATAGAATATAGATCGTAAGCATGAACTGGCTGAAGATTGTGGAAGCAAAGAGCATATTTCTCGCTAGAAATGGTGTCAGAATGTATTTTAATGCCCAAACTATATTATAAAATTACATTTTTATCTGAAAATATAACGAATGTCCGCCATGTTTTCGTTTTCGCAGACGGGAACTTGAGAGTCACGTGACGTGGGCGCAGGCCAATACAAAACAACGGGCAGATAAAAACGTAGGCATCTCACAATTTGAGAGGCCAAATTGTGAGATGCCTACGTTTTTCCAAGTGGACCAACGTAGGTGGTGTACGTTTTCTGATGAGACTGGGTTGTAAAACAAGATGGTATCATCATGACAGTGCATTTTAGAAAGACACTGACAAACAACCTATTGTTTATAGTTGTGACTGCACCTGTATGTGCGAGGGACGTTATATAGTTGCTATGATGACCACCACTGGGTGGGAGTTGCAATTCAACAATGTGGAGAGGCTCCATTAGCAGTATTCAAAGTCCATTTTTAGAAGCATTACCATCAAAATGTGGACTATACTTCTGTGGATCAGGGGTCAGAGAGGGTCGTCCACTAACCAGAAGGTCATGTGGCTCCTGTGTGTGTGTGTGTAGGGTAAGAAGCTTAAACCCTGATGGCTGTGCATGACTGGTGTGTGATACTGCATTTAGAAGCAATGTGTGCATGGGTGAAATTGACTTGAACTATAAAACTGAGCTTTGAGAGGTTTACACTGGAAAAGAGCTATATCAACAATCACTTATTACTCATTTCACTTTTTGGGGCTTTCATTATTCAAATGAATCCCTCTAAGAAATTTAGAGGAAATATCTCTATAGTGGATCAACTCATGGCCAAGAAATATGATAAGTGCCCAGTGTCTTACACTGGGTTTGGGTAGATTGTTGTTGATACATGATCATATGTTGTCATGTAAGAGTAAAGTATCTTACAAAATGTAACTGCAATGCTTTTACTTCGAAATGGAGGAAGGTAAAAGACTTATAAAATGGAAATTTTCAAGTTAAGAGCAAGCATCTGTCAGAACCTCTCACTCTGTGGTTTGTTTGTCCCTCTTCTTGTGTGTGTGTGTGTGAGTGTGTGTGTGTGTAACTGCATGGCTCTCTCTTCCATCAATCCACCTACACAATTGCTACTCCTCATCCATCTCCACCAGCATATAACAGCAGCTCATCCCTCCTGTCTTCTCCTCATCATTCTGTAGCCCAGTGTGGTTTTGACGCTTTGGCAAACGTCCTAGTTCTTGTTAGTCTGTTTCCCTGTGAACGCCTGTTCTTAGTTAGCAACATTTTTTTTCCCCCCAGATTCTGCTACCTGCCTCTCTTGTCGTTACCACACCCATCCCTGGCCTTGTTCATCGTCCCAGTTTGATTCCCAGGTTACGTCTCTGTCTGTCTCGCTCAACCATCAGATCTCATCTCCTCGCTCATTGCCTGCCCTGCTCCTCCACACTAGCTTTTTGCATTATCCGTGCACTCACTTTGGATGACACCCTCCCAAGTTTCTTCTTGTATTTTGTGCTCTTCTTGTTCCTCCATTTAACATTTAAGAAAATTGTGGATTCATGAAGCCCATTCTAAAGATGTCTGGAATTACTATATACAGATGTTAGAAAATGTTATGTTTTCATTATTCCCTTTATTTCTCTCTGTGATTGTGTGAGGCCTTTGACACACTTACACACTGTAATTAAAACAAATGCCTTTGAATGGACCTAATACTTCAGAAGGAGTTTGTTCCTGGGACTACAGCTATTGCAGGCGATCCATTTATTGTGCAGCTGTCTATAATTGATGCTGTGAGTGCCAGTTATTTTTCTTTGTGCAGTTTTAAAGCCCTTGCAGTATTTCACCTGGTTGGTCTAATAAACCTCCCCCAACACACATCGAAAACATGTGCTGACACTGTGTGGTATAGACCTCACATACAGGGCATACAGTAAGATTTAGTGTACTGCTTTGATTAGAACTGTCATCATTCTTCACCCAGTCGATTTGATTAGCTCTGGGTCTCTAAGTGTGGCGTTCAGCTTGTGAAGCCTGGTGCTGGGTGGACAGTGAGCAGACGTCTGCTTTGGCTCAGTGTGTCATTACTGAGGGAAAAATTGGGCCCATGCCCCATTAGTTGCCATGTCTCTGCTCCCTTTGGGACATCGTCACCTCCACAGTCAGTTAAGACGTAAAATATTTCCCACGAGCGTGACTATAATGATGAATAATCCCGTCTTCTCCATTGTGTGTGTTCTACCACCACCTCTGTTTTGTGACTTCCTGCAGGCAGGAATGTTTGTCCCAGGCCACACAGCTGCACTAGGTACAGTATGGTGCTGCTGCCTGATTCATGGCCAAGGTTTCACATTATCTTTTCAGAGCTGTTTAATTCGCAGTTTCACTGAGCAGATTTACACAGTTCCCCCATTCTGTTCCCCGCCTCATGCTGGCAGGGTGTAAATTCAAAGTCAGCCAGCTAGAGCTCCAACACTTTTTCCCTGTCATATATATCTGACTTTTTTCTGCATGTGGTCCCCATTTAGCTAAAGGGGTCGGTCCCTGCCAGGGGCAGGGCTCTGATTCCAATACTGTGATGATGCATGTAAGAAATTCAAAGCAATGTGTTATAGTGTGTTTTAGATTTCTGAAAGCTCTGTAATGCATGTGCATGTATTTAACCTTTTCTCTGAAGGAGGACTACATTATAAAGACCCTCATGCACAGTATTTGCATGGTCACACAGTCGGACCAGCGTCACCCTGGGGGTCTTATAAACCTTCTGAAACCCCCAGGTGCAGAAAGATTGTCGAGGGCAGCACCTCCAAACCACAGACCCTTCCCCTTTGTGGCCTTGTAATGTTGCTAACCAGCAGGTCTGAGCGTCCAGATCTGCCCTCTGTGTGAGGGAAGAGGCTCTGTCCTCTCCCACACAGCGTGTTAATCCCTCCCGTCCGAGGAGGTCATGGCCATGTATGTTGTGAGGCATTCCAGACATAGTCACCATTTGTAGCCCATTAAACCAATCACTGTCAGCCCTCACTGCCCGGCTGGGTAGCCCAGTGTGACGGATTAGGATATAGCTAAACATAAATCTACTTACAACACATTTAACAGCTTTTATTTACATTCATGTTAACTTATAGTAGCACTGCTGTGATTTATGGAGGTCACACATTTGACAGGGATTTGCAAGTAGCTCACCTCGATTATGTATTGTCTTATTTACAACATCAAAAAGTGCTTAGGTAACATCCTCTAACTAAATTAAAGTTGTAGTCTTTTTCATCATTGTTTTTCTCACCTTAGCGGTCTTTCATTGCTGTGATGTTTCTGCTCTGCAGCTCGTGGAGAAAATTGACATGTTTGACCGCAGTTTGGATTTCTGCAGGTAATGCTCTTTTCATCTGTTCATTCAGACTAGGTAAATATTGTTCATGTTTTTACATTTTAGGGAATGTGTTTCCTCTTTTTCTTGCAAGAGTTGAATGATATAATTGATATCCTCCATGTCTAAATACTAAGAAGTTACAGACGGTTAGCGTAAGACCGGAAGGTCACAAAACCATCATATCCATGATAACACAGATAAGGAAGATCCATGTTTATGTCCAATAATGATTCTGGGCAATTACTTGATTTTTTTATACATAATGTGGATTTAGTTTTTTCCACTGGACAGTGCAAGGCCAGATTTTTCCCCTAGTCTGTAAGAAAAACTAAGCATCTTTTGGTAGTAACATCACCTTTAACTGATATGAGAGTGGTATCCCTTCTGAAAATGTCCTGATATATAATGTTAGTGTTACTTATGTCCCTGTTACTGTGTCACATGATCCTGTTGTTAATGACTGTGGAAGTCAGGGGATTGTATGATATTTTGGGATGTTTACCACAAGATCAAGCCTCTGTGGTAGTGTACCACATTCTGTGGTACTCTACTATACCATACACTCTGTGGTACTGTACTACAGATTCTGATGTATAGTCCTGTGGTATACAAAGGCTTCTGTGGTCTTTTGGGACATTTACCAGATTCAGGGGTGCTGTAATTATGCCACAGGCCGGCATTCTGTGGTAGGCTCTTGCTCATCTAATTCTTTGCAAGAGAGCAAAAAGGCATTATTCCCAAATGGTCCTGTTTTATTTTTTTCCTTATTTTCTTCTTAAAAACTTTTTTGTTGTCCTTTTCTCCTTTTATATAAGCTCGTTGATCATATCATTGTCCAGCAAGCTGAGCCAAATCTATCAAAGTTGACAAAGTTTAGCACATGGTCGCTGCTGCACAGGGTGAGGTGTTAAGGTCTGAGACGTGTTAAAGCCAGAGAGTCTGTGTTTTCAGCTGCTGACTGCTGGGTGCACCTGTGAGAGCAAGAGAAATCCTCCCCTTCAAAGCCCTTTACAAACTATAAATCATATAGAGCTTGTGCAGGTACGGTAGTGACAGCAGAACTCAAAAAGAGCAAAATGGAAGTTTAAACAAAACTTTTAGCCGGAAACCAGTTTTTGATTAATGCAATTTGTTCTGGCTACAACTAATGTTATTTAAAAATAAGGTAACATTGGCAGGAACATGATATGTTCTCGACTGAAAGCCAAAAGTCTGCACCTCTTTCAACTGTCACCAACATGCTCTCTTACACTAATCACCCCGAGCCCGACAAATGTTTGCACTAGTCAACCAGCAGCCATACACACGCAGAGATAGAGTTGTCTCACCAGTAAACCTGTATTTCTTCTTCACTAGAAATTGATATAGTTTGAATATTTCAATGATTTTGATTCATGAACCCAGCAAACTTATGAATATTTAAAATGTAATTTCCAGAACAGCCTTGCGTGGTTCTCAAGCTAAAAGTCAGACGTTGAGCAGCAGTTTGAAGGGGGGAGGACCAAACCTTGTAAAGTAAACCTAAAAATAATTTTCCACTGGCTGCTCCACATCTCTAGAGCTTTTTATAAGCAGGAAAGAAACCTACGTTTTCCAGCTTGAATTTCATGAAACAATAAGAGGTGATACCGCACTGTTTTTACAAGTTCATACTTAGTCCCACTGGAGAAAAGACCCCTGCAGGTCCATGTTCGTGTGAGACCAGTGGAATAAGTCATTTACTCCATGACATCCTGCTCTCAACTCCTGCAGAAATGTAATGAGACTCAATGAAGAGACATTTAAATGATTGTTAAAAAACATGTTCGACTAAATCTACTGCTGTAATAGAACCAACTAATTGCCAGAAATAGTGAACTAAAGAAATAAAACAAGCCAAAGTATTTTTCCAAAGGTCAGCCAAAATGTCAATTTATCAACTTTTGCCTCTGCTGCACACAAACCAATAGTGAAACATTGTGCAATGTAAATCCATATTAGGGGCCGGGTGACATTGATGGATAGCTTCTGTGTTATTTGGCTCGAACAGTCAGGTGTTTACTGCGATAAGAGAGACATGCAACACTCACATTTCTGAAACTCCCTCAGTTTCCAAGCAACAGGAGTCAAGACAATAATAAAAACAGAATTGCAGCATATTTGAGTAGAGGATGTTCCAGCTGAGGCCGGGTTTGCCTCATACGTCTTGTCAGTATTTTATGACAACATTCAATGGGACTATATCGCTAATGGCAATGGAGGACTACGATTATGAATAAATCAAATAGAAACATGAAGAGCCTGGTGTATAGAGGCTGTAAATAGATATTTGTCTTCAGAGCACACTTGTAACAATACGTTATGTCCGTGCAGCTCTGTGACATTAGGTCACCATACTTTCAACGAAGTCATCGGGCGAGAGAGATTTTCATTGTTCGCAGAGGCTGGTAAATGTTACTTATTCAGTGTGGATGTCATGATGGACTGTGAGGGATAAAAACATTACATTGGTCAGAGTAATTCTCTAAACAGCTGTTGTACTTGAAGAAGTTTACATATATGTCTCAGGTGTTCCCTTTCTTCAGAACTGATCTGCAGTTGTTTCACCGAATTAAATATAATTTAATGCCAAAAATGTCTGTGAAGCATTATATCTAATAACGTTGTGTAATATCCACAGTGTATAAGACTTTTTATTTAATTCTACGAAGGGGAAACCAGCTCTTAAAATGACTGAGACATAATCGAAAAAGGTAATGTCAAAAGTGATGTTTTTGAGAGAGAGTAAGAGAGTTTATTCAGGACATAGTTTTTGATACAAATCTAATTAAAGCAATGTTGATTTTTTGAAAAAGATGAAAAGAATCTTTATCTGTTTCAGACTGAAATGTGGAAGAAGGACCCATGGACATGCTTTGTTCTGATGAGGAGAATATGTTCTCATTTCCATACAAGTGAAGGTCAGTCAGTGGGTAAAATAGATTTATCACCAGAGTTTGTTTTACTTTGGGTTTATCTGTGAAGGTTTTCAATCATCCAGGTCATAGTATCTTCAGGAGTTTGTACATGTTTACAGAGCAACTGGACTTGCTTGTGTGAAGACTTTTGCATTTTCCAGGAACCTGGATACTTCCTTCAGGACTTAACTGGAAAGATGTGATGAAAGTTCTCAATGTATCTGGTCAGCATCAATTCTGAAATGTTGCCTCACTCTCTCATTGAGTAGTTGCTTCTGAGCCTTAATTATGCAGGTTTCTTTTAGCTTGAAGGCCTTTCTCAGTTCAGACCAGACATAAGGGAATTAATTCATTTATGTGTTTTTTTTGCCTGCATCTCAAGTTGAAATGCAGTCTGCAAGTTTCTCTCATACATTGACATGAGTTGAAGAGAATTTGTGTAGCATCATATTTGTGAATCATCCAGATATGATGAAAGTTGTGAAAGGTTGTCTGCCTCACTGTCTGCAGGATGCTTTGATTCTCTGATTCCTCTGACATGAGCTGTTCGGAATTATCATTTGTTGCCTGCATCTCAGGTAAGAAGCACAAGTAGTCCTGTTCTCTGCATGTTTCAATACAATTCCTCTCATTATGTATTTTTTCCCCCTATCTTAAAGATGAAGAAGCTTTGTTTTACTTAATTTATCCCAGTAAAAACAACATCAATATGATAATAATGTGAGAAATCTGTGAATTCTTCATGTTCAGATGCTGAGCCTCCACTTGTATAGACATGTCTGAAAGAAGAGACTTGAAGACAAGACATCTAGAGAGGCCAATGTCCCCCTTATAGATGGTATCATGGACTAAGCGAATGTAGGGAAGGACTCCTGAAGACATTAGAGTGATGGTGTGTTGATGAGAACTCAATGTTGGGTCTTTGAAGGGAAGGAACTTTAAAGTCTGAAATTGTGTCACCACAATACATCAGTAGAAAAGTGTGGTCAGCTTTTTCAAATGTCTCTCTGTCAGCAGTGCTGTAACAACTTGGCTGTGAGGCCGATAAAATGATGGTGAAATTGATGGTTACCATCAGAAAGAACTGGATTGTATGTATTTAAGTGCACATTTTTTAAAATGCATTTCCTCCCTCATAAAGTATTTGCAAAGTTTCTGTGAAAAGATTTCAGAATTAGCATTTTTTACATCCACATTCTTTCAAATTTCTATTCTTCCTCTTTTTTACATGAAATGTTAACAAATCTGGGCCCAATTACCAAACTAGTTCTCTACTGCTCTGGTTTAAAAACTCCACATGGTACTTTTATTGGAGGTCCCTTTCATTATTACTCAATCTCAAATTAAACACTTGCATACTTTACTGATTAGGACTCACACGAAAGCATTGGAGGCTTCAATGGAAATGCCGCTCATTCACTTTGACCAGGATGATGTCATGCGTTGTTGAACTATGTTGTGGTTCTGCTTGTTGTATAGCCAAGGAATCAGCCAATCAAATTGTGTTTGAATAAATACTCAAGCACAGGCACCAGCCAATCACATCCCTCTAATGTGGAAGAGAAGGATGAGGCAGCTGGTGAACCTGGTGTGTTCATCTCGTTGTGGATTTTATTTCCAGTGTACTTCTCTGTAGCACAGCATGGCATGTTGGCACGAACGTGTTGTATGTCCATGAAACTGATTGTTGTCGTTATGAAGATCACGTCAGCACCAACCAACCAAGTGCTAACATACATACATGTGTGTCATGCGTAGATGTTTTTATCAAATCCGTTTTCCCTCAAATAAACAGAGCTTCTGATATACAATTATATACACAATACATTATATACAATTTTAACTTTGTGGGGCAATATGATCTTTGTGTGCCTTTTAAAAATGATAATTTAATGATGAATTCCAGACTTGGTGGTAAAGAAGTACAAATGTATTCACAGTGGCTAAAGGTGTCCGATTTGTGCTACAACTTAAAAATCCCCTCTAACTCCTTTGGGAAGTTGAGCATTGTGTCTTCCCTTTTATGTTTCACAACTTTCATCCATGAATGACAAGCAGTTAGTAACGATGAAGAATTTGGCCCCAGCCCTCAATGAAAACCACATTTCTTCCAGTGTGCTCATAAGCAGATAGACAAACACCAAATAAAAACCACAACCTAAGTAAACCAAGACAGGAGACGATATCCTTCGTGGGAACAAGAGGAGCCGTGGCCTGTGTGGTCGTAATAACGTAGCAGCCACCTTTTCCTGTGGTTCTCTGATAATGTTGCTTTATATATTTTATGAATTTATTTGATTCTGTGGGGATCGAGCCAAAGGAGACTGTAAGATTTAATTTGACACAGTCACAGTGCATGTACGCAGCTTGTGTGTAAGTGAGTGCAAGTGTATTTCTTGCATGATTCATTTATGGTGAATAAAACCAGCTGTTTCTATTGAGCAGTGGCCAAGAACTCCATGCACCAGGGGGAATAGACGTGTAAGAGACCAGCGAAAGCAGTTACCCAACATCGCCTGACCAGCCTCTGACCACTTTGCCGTGCTTTCCACAGAGGTGACTATTGGTCAGACCACTGCTCTCACAATAATGGAATAACCCTTAACTTCATCATGGGGCTCGTAAGAACCCCCCCAGAAACTCCAGTAATGTAACCAGCAACCAAGTCATATTCAGAATAATTATATCATATACAGGACAGAAAGAAATTGCCCAGAATGTTGTTATTGTGATAAAGACTTGTAGCGAGATACCTGCTGTGAAATTATGACCTCATGCTACTTTATGCTGTTTTTAGTCATTAGTGTTCTTTATAATACTTCATACATCCACAGTTTTGTAGTGATGTATATGTAATACACAGCAACTATCTTTTACAGGATTTTTCCCCTCTCATCGGGTTCTTATAGAGAAAATATTGAGCAATATGAAACCATTTGGCTCCGTTTTCACTCCATTACTCTTCCAGGGGAGGTTCTAATTTGTATTAATGGTATTTTTTATTAGTGTTATTTTATATAAACTGTATGTCAAGCAGAGGAATAAAGATGCAGAATTTTGTTTTACAGGAATATTAACACATTCGTAAACACAGTTAATCAGATAGCTGTATAAACAGTCCAATTCCTAAAGTCCATGGCAAACTTACAGCTCCAGTAATGATGCTGTGATTGCAAGTACGATAAAAAACAAACAACCACATGAATAATGAGCAGTGTGAGTATTATTTATAGAAAAGTGACCTCGGTATGGAGGCTGTTTTTATTAATCCCTCTGTCCTCTCTTCTTCTATTTTAAGTCTTCCTCCCTCCATGTTTAGCCTTTTTTCTCCCCTAAAGGACTTACAACTTTCCAGTGTTTTTTTTATGTCCAACATTTTTCATTTGCTTTATATGAAACGGAATCCAAACTGGCAAAAGAGCAAATGCAATGACACATGGTGAATAGATTGTCGGCAGTAAATTCAATGAAAGAGAAACTTTATTTGTGTAAGAGTGTCCTGTTTTCTGTCTAATGTGCATGAAACAGAGCGGATCTGGATGCAGTGACATGCAATAAATGAAAATGTCTGCATTGAGCAGCCCTTGGGTGATCCAGTGATTATCATGTCCTTAACCTTTTCTTCGCTTATCTGCGAGCTTGTTGCTCCACTAGCATTGTGCAAGTTGTCTCATGATAAAATACACTTTTTTTAGTTTAGTTTTTTATAACTTTTGCAGTGATCAGAGATAAAGAGTTCCCTGTCGTTGATGGAAATTTGGGACACAGCTGTGGGGAAAAGCTTCATGACACATGCTGTTATAACAAAATACAGATAAATCAACATTGCTTTAATGATGCAGATGGCTCTCATGTTTAAGTGCAGTGCCCTGAGTGCCAACATCTCCATCAATATACATGGATAGATAAGTTAAAACATTAAGGTGGCAAAGAGACTTGACCTGGATGTACCCGCCTTTACCTAATGTCAGCTTGGATTGGCTCCTGCTCCGTGCAACCATCAAAGGATAAGCGGTATAGATGATGGATGGATGGAGATGAAAGACGGAAAGTTAGTCCTCATTTTAACTCTGCCACTGAATCATAATGGATTTCAATTTTAACAGTTTAACATAACTCATTAGTTCATCTATACCTTAATATTGTTCTTTCAGACAGCTACAGTTAACTGATCACTGCTCAAGTCCTAACAAGGACCATACCACCGCGACTGTCAAAGCTCTGCTCTGAATTTTCATTCTGCCAAAGAACCAATCCTGCATCTTTATAAATCACACTGTTGTTCAGGGCCAAAAAAACATATTGGATCCTCTGCTTCAGCAACGACACACTAGACGAGAGGTTGGCACCGGTCTGGTTGTTCACAAAATTAAATCCAAACATGGAGAAACTGCTTTTAGCTGCACATATATGGAACCTAGAAGATCTGTGACTTAACTCAAACTCAAAAAAGCATCTGTTTGTCATGCTTTGTTTTTATAACCTCCACCAAGGAGGTTATGTTTTGACCCCTGTCCATTTGTCTGTTGGTTGGTTTGTGGATGGATTTCCATGAAACTTGGTGGAAGAATGTGATATAGATCAGGAGAGAACCCTTTAACTTTTGGTGCAGATCAGAAGATGGATCCAGGATTTTTTTAACTTCCTTTAATATTGCCGGATAGGATGTTTTTCAAAGTTTTACCAGGGAATATTTAATGGATCTTAATGAAAGAATCCAATTTGGTGAACTGATATCTCTGATTGTGTGAAATTATGTGCAGCTTGATTTAATTTAATGGGAATGATGGTCTGTGGCAGAGGTATATATTTTACTGAGAGCCATTATCATTGTTAAAGGGTCCGTGCATCAAGTAAAACGGTCTGTTTGGCGTTCTGTACCGTGCTGTTGTGATTTTTGTGATTTGTGATGAAGCAGCTCAGTATGGGGGCCCTGAAGTGCAAATCACAACGACAAATGGGAAAACACAACAGCGAAACACAACAAGACTTTAAAAACAAAACAGCAACATATCACAAAGCAGCCTGATACCAAAGGTATATATTTATAGGGGCAGTGCATTCAAATCGGCAGATACCTCCCTTTTTCATGTGAAGTTAAATCCGACATATTTACCTATATGGAGTTTTTGTAGTTGTTCTTTTGCTGTGTTTTGTAATTTGTTGTTGTGTTCTCCCATTTGTCGCTGTGATTGCACTCCAGGGACACCGCATTCCTTCTATTTTTGGTACTGAAGGATTTTTTTTTATTCCCAACTTGAATCTAATTATCTTAATTTATTACATGTTGCAGCCCCCTACCTCCTCAGTTCCCGAATTCATTCCAGCTCATGTTATGAAACTGAAGTTAAAAAAGGGTTTTTGACGTTAAACATATCAGAAGAGCTCGGTGGTGATCCTGGGATTAAGGTTATTATTATTATGGCTGTTGTTGTTTTTATTATTATGTTGGATTAGGCATGTTGTTATACGTCATCACAGCGTTGAGCAGTGGGGCTGTCTACTCTGTTGCGGTCTCTTCTTTGGAGGCAGGAATGTAAATCCAGAGGGATTAGTGAGCGGTAAAAAACTGAGCCGTAAACCCTTCAGTAGCTCTCCAAGGGGTCTGCCCCTGCCTCAGTGCGTAAAGTTGGGCTCCGGATGCGCAGCGCAGCTCTCACTATCCACACAGCCTCCACGAGCATCAACTCCGCGGGATACTTGACGAGGATTTCTGAGGTTTTGGTGCCACCACCTTCTTGGGTCAATGACAGATGAAAACAGAGGCGTCCTGTTGATGTGAGGGCGTTTTATCTTGAGCACATCGTCTGTCCCGGAGCGCAGAAGGGGACATGGGTCAATTTTATGGTGCGACTCTTTTACCGTTTGGCGCAATCTGTGTGGTTTTCCTGTGGGAATCCGGTGCCAGCTCTATCAGGACGACGCTCGCAGTGGACACATCCAGGTGGGTCCTGACAAGTGGATACTAAAATATATCTGTGGTTTTTGTGAATGAGCTGTAATATCAGGACAAACTCATCTAGGGATAATGTCGGTTGTTCAGTCATGACGCACAACTCTTAACAAAACGTCTCAGAAGCTACATCAATGTGTAGGTATTTCAATTTATGCCACAATAATTGAATTGGTTTGCTTGTGATTCTAATATTAAAGTGACAGCAAAACTCTTGTAAACCTGCTCCCCAGTCACATTGCAACGTTTGTTTCTACTGTTAATTTAAACCCTAAACAAGGACTTCTCTGTCTGATTTACGCACGGTGCCAAAATCCATAATAGAGTTTAGTCTGTGTTTAATTGGACGCTGCTTTTTTTATATACACTGTGAGCGGACTGTCAAAGAGGAGACCCCTAGATGAACCGCTGTTGCTCGTCTTATCTAATGTGATCTTCAAGGAAATGCAAAAAGGCAACAGGGGGAGTCCAAATGGTTGGAGTCGGTGCGCAGAGCCAAATGTTACTTATGTTCAGACACAACATGACAGATGCTATCAACGTGCCCGGAGAGAGGAGGTCAGTGTCAGGGGATGTGAGGGGAGCACATGCGCCCAATATACCGAGGAACCACTGAGGGGCAAACCGCTGAGCAGCAGCTTAAACCTCAGATAATAAACCAACAGTAGCCTATTATTTTTTTATTCCTATAGTTATTCTTTTCAGCTTGTCCAATTACAAGGAACCACATCAGATTTATTTTTTAAGAACTTCAGCGTAAACTCACTGGGTTTTGTTACAGTGGGATGAAATCATCCACTGATGCCCCCAGTTAAATAAAAACATACAGAAGTTAATACCAGTCAAGAGCCTGGACATGGTTTAGTTGAAACAAATGTGTAGGCTACAACTGCACTGTAACACAAATCATATGAGGAGCTTGTATGTTGTTAGTTTGGTTTACATCTTGAAATCTGTATGACATACGTTTTACAGCTAGATCAATAAATCAGCTTGGCCATAATGGTCACTTCTACTTTTCTTCATTTTCTTGGTGCTACATTACAGACAACATGCCAGGTATGTTTGGGATAATTTAGAAGCCTAACGAGTTTGAGCACCAACCAAATTTTCATCCCGATTCTTTATCTGTAATAAATCTTAATTATAACTGTTTTTGTCTTTATTTTAGTTGTCTGTTAATTTCCTCAAGAATCGATTAACAATTTGGCCATAAAATGTCACAAAATAGGGAACAATGCATGTCACAATTTCACAGAGGCCAAGATACGCCATTGCATTTCTTGCTAGGTCTAATAAACTGTTCAATAAAACCCATATCCTGATATTGAATTATAAAGTATTAAATAGGGAAATCTATCATCATGCTGAAGAAGCTGGAAAAAATGATTCATCCATTACCTTTACCATGTATACTGCTTAAGGACCGCATGGCTTTTTTAAAGGGCTGAAGCCAAACCCAGCTCAAGCTATTGCCTGAGCAGTGGTGGTGAAGACCACTCCCATGATCCCACACTGCTTCAACATCATTTGTTATTGTTAAGGCCAAAGTTATATATTGTACGTTTAAAAACATTTAACTGATTATGGAAAATTTTGCGAAAGTTTTCAATTTATTTTATTTTTTTCATCAATGGGCTTATCTTTCATTCCTGTATCAATGTCGATATTGGCCTGCAAACTGCAGTAACATCATGTATATATAATATTGTGCAAAGTCCAGGGACATTTAGGTCAAACTACTTTTGGTGTTAATCTTCATGTGGCACTCGTCACCCACCAGGTAAGTGTTTAAACTACGAGCAGGGGGAGACCTGCTGGATTAGAGGTTAACGTGCCGACCATGAACCACCAGCCCACGACCTCTGTTCAGTGTCATTCCCCATCTCTCTCTCTCCCCTTCCAGTTATACACTGCTGACAAACTGTGTAAAAGAGCCGATCAATTACATTTGTTTCTGTGTGTCTTTGTTTTCTCAGAGCGGAGTGTCCAGAGAGTAAGATCCTGACTGTGGAGTATCCCTGTGTCAGAGCAGGAGGGAAGAACAGCACTTGTTTCAGGTAGGACACCAGGTCTCCTTGAGCCACTGATTGAATCAACAGTCACTGTACTTTATGTATTTACATTTTGATATTGAGCTGACTGTCTTTCCAAGAAAAGGACAGTCTTGACAAGTGGCAGCTTTTCGGGAGAATTGAACCTGAAACGTTCTGGGGTTATGGGAAGATTTCTTTAACCACTAAACCACCCTGCCAAGTCATTTCCAGAACTCCACACTCTAAAGCCCACTCTGGAAAACTGAAATATCCTCTTCAGAGGGAAAATAGTAATTTTCTTTAAACCATTATTCATAGAGGGAAGATGCTGTTGGTATAAGCACCATAATTTGTCCACCCACAGCAGCTACTCCCCCCTTTTCCCCTTATCTTTTATTGCTAACTCTTTTTAATAACCCAACCACAGTCTGAACATGGCCAAAGACATATTCATTGTAGAACCATTTATTCTAACCTCCCTTTGTAGTTTGCTGCATGGTCACTTTTATGAAGACTTATAACTTTCCTTTGCACTGCAGTTTCCATCTGTGTTGAACTGAATCCCACCAGCCTGGCTCTGTGACTGTGAAGCAAAACTTGAACTTGAACTTTCTCAGCTTGGGTCCAGAGCTCAAATGCTGAGGGAAGGAGTCCCCCTCAGGGAGTCAGGCCTGCATCATAACCTAAAAAGTAGAAGTAGTCTGACAGGAGAGGATGTGATTAGTTATTTTTATTCCATTGCATCCATCCAGGGGAAGCTAGGGACAACAGACTGTTTATAGTCATTTCCAGCAGTGAATACCAGCAGCAAGGGATTAGAGAATTGTGTTCATGTATACATTTACAGACATTAGAGACTAGCAAATCTAAAGGTTAATTTATGCTGCTGTCTGTTTGAAAAGGGATACGTCCATTTCAAACCATGTAACCATCACTTCCCATAGTTCCAATCTGTCCTTTACGATGGCATGGTTGTTTATCTATAAATCCACTAGAGGGCAACTCAGCGTAAGTTGAGTGTTTGACAGCAACAAACATGTCGATGGTGGAGGAGGAATGTGATACTGTACCTCGTAAAGCAACACAATGCAAGATTCTCCCTCGGCTACACTCGGGCTTCCCCTACAGGTGGGATCTATAGTTCACTGTCATAATTACAAGTTGCTTTCCGAGCCTCCCGATGCACACAGCTCTACACAGGTGCATTTTTTAACAAGCTGACAGAATAAACAGGGGACCTCAGAAGACAAAGAACCACATCGACTGAAAAGGTCTTTTGGTTTTTTGTCTAGAATCAGAGTAGAACAGTAGCTCACAAGGTAACAAGCTTAATCAGCAAGTAGCCGACACAGTTAGCAATGTTGAGCAAGTGTATCAAATCAGAGCGAATTGTTTGGCTCATTTCAAAATAGGTTTACCTGGCTTCTGTTGTTAGAGAGTCGACAACTTCAGTTACACTGCACACCATCAAGCAGAAAAGCACAAGACAAAGCAAACAGGCAAAAGTTATGACTTACTTAAATAAATAAAACGCCAGGTCGAGGTCATTCTGGGAAAATATGCTCCAATATTAACTCTGTTTTAGTTTGTTACTTGATCACTTTCTCTTTTTATCTTCTTCTCTTCTTCATTTTCTCCGACTATGTTCTCTTCAGTTTCTTTGGTGGCGCTACCGGGATGTCCGTATTGAGAATGGCAGCTAGCTGTCTCTAGCTGCTAGCTCTGGCTCTGGTTGTTGGTGTATGATGTATGCCGTAAAACAGGTTGTTCCTGGACGGTACACCATTATAATTTGAGGGTATAAAATCTACTTTAATAAAGAGGCAAATTATCTGCATTGTTACATCATAATGACGCCTCTAGTTTCTCAAAGTCCATATCTAACCATGAGCATAAATGAGCCTTAAAAGCGGAATCTTGGGCAGGGTTTGAAAGGTGTGACATATGACTTGAAGAAATTGGTTTCTTCTTGCTCTTCTTTGAAAACATTCAGTCTCAAGGGGTATATCATATCGCTACTCCATCATATCATATGAGCTTGTTGAGGTCAACATACGTTAAAGGTAAGAGATGAATCCAATGCAGATGCGATGGCAGGTTGTAAGACTTTGAGCCCGAGATACATCACACACAACAGGAGAAATTCCACCTAAATTGCTCATTTTGACATTTTGACATAACTTTCTTTTTGATCCAAACTTTGGCCTGGAGTTTTTTTGTCATAAGAAGATCCTTTAATAAATGAAGCACCAGTTCTGGTGTGGGGCCAAACCATCTGATCTGTTTACTTTCAAGGTTAGACTAGAACAGGCTCTGTGTCTTGTTGAATTTCTGTCTATATAAGAGATGTGCAGTGCTCGAGGAGGTGGGTTAGATGAGGCTGTGTTTTCCTTTTGCATGTTTCTCAAGGTGGTTAAGCACAGATCTGGATCAAATAGAGTGTTTGCAATTAACTACAGGGGAAATCAGATTGATCTAATGGGTCGATGTGTACGTGAATATTACATTCAAGTCAGAGAGGAGCACTTTGAAGAGGCCATCGCATTTTTTCATTTGAACAAGTTGAAAGTTGTAGTTTATGTGGATTGATGTGTACTTTTTAAACAGGTAGCTCTAAGGCCTATTGAAGAATAATGGTTATGGAGTTAACTGGATTGGATTTTTTCTGACCATATAGTTCTAGGTTTTCTCCATAATTCATCCTTTCTGTCAACAGCAGACTGAAAGATTAATTCTGGCAGGGAATTTGACTTAATCCCAGGCCACCATGTTCATGAAAACCACCAGACCACTAATTTGTAGGCCAACTTCGTATGTTGATTTAATACCAGACCAGTTTTAAATCTGGCTGCTAATGTTCATCTGGATGGAACATTATCCAGATTTCAAAATGCAAACATTTGGGACTGACCAACAAGTAGCGTACTGAGGTTTCAATGTATACTATAGCTATTCATCAAACCTAAAAAACCCTCAGGAATACATTAATCATAGCTAGTATAAATCTGTATATATAAAAAGACTGACAAAGACTATGACATGGAGTTATCTGTAATGTTTAAAATATTAACTTTATATTCAAACATAAAGAAACCAAAGGTTTCAAAAACTTAACATCACTGAACATTGAGCTCTCTTGAGTTTAGCTGGTGTTTATGTGACCCTGCCTACACTTTGATGCCCTTTGTTTGGAACATAGTCTTTTTTTTTACATTTTCATTGATTTCCCAGAGAATAATTATATGTATCTTAATGAAAATCAGGCCCATTTAGGCAACTGATAGCACTGAGTGTTAAATTTGGTGCAGCTTGATTGCATAGAAGAGGACTACTGAGTGCCCTTTGAGTTATTTTAGTTATGGGCTGGAGGTCTTCAGCAGTCCAGTCATCTGTTTCCTTTGTTTTATAGTTAGACTTTTTCTTTAGGTAATTGAGGGGGATGAGCTCTGTGCCATGGCCCACTGCGTGGCTGGCTCAGTATTTTCCCCTCTTTGTTCCTTTTGGTGGACATCTCTGTTTCTTCATTTTATTTTGATTTGAGTTTAATTATTGTTTTGCTTTTTTTAATGGCACTTCCATTGTCTTGGTGTCCTTTCTCATATGTGTCAGTCTCCAGCTGAGCCATTGTTAGTAGAGTGAGGTCATAACAATGACTGACCAGGTCTCTTTTTGGCAAATTTTGTTTTTTGCATTATATAGCTGCATCTGTGACAAAGAGTCTTTATTTTGTATTTCCTTTTCTCTGCTCCATTTTTCTTTTTTCTCTTCTTTCACAACGATTTTCCCTTTTTTGATGTGATTTTTGACACTGCAGCAAGAGTGGCGCCTGATGAGGTCTGTTATCACTGTTGACTCTTAGCTGCGCATGCAAACGTTGACCCTCAGGACAACAGGAAATGTACTTTTTTAAGCAATGGGTCCTCAATTTCATGCAGATGTGAATAAAAGCAGGCTTCTCATTTCTAGTTAGTGTACAATAGTTTTAGTGGCTACAACAATGATCTCTGTCAGATTTGATCACATATGGCCAACCATCTAATGTAAGCTGAAGCTAGCTTCATGAATCGGTTGAAAGCATTATTTCAAGAAAAACTACGTATCTCATTTCAAAACAAGTATTTTATGAAAGAGGTTGAAGTATGCACTTGGGTGGTAGTTCAGATGATATTGCAATGTACTTGTACAATGTACACTGGGGCTGAATAGAATAAAGCAAAGAACAGTACTTCAAGTTGTCAATAACACTGACTGCATCAGTGGGTTGCATCCACACAGTGAATGTGGTCCTTGGCCGTAGAAATAACATTTAGTTATAAAAGCTTCTTAACCTGACAGGTTAACAAGTGATATGATTATGGTTTTTCAGAAGAGATAAAAAAAACACCATCCTCCCGACATATACAGTGTTGTTTTTACTACATGTGAAGAAATCCAAGGGTTTAGATAACTGCCATTATGGCTGCTAAATTTTGATTGGACAATTGAAGTTCGTAAACTGTATTTGACCCCAGAACTGGTCGCTCTAACCACAGGTCTGCCATGTCGACAGGCTGCATTTTCCAATAATATCTGATTATCTTCTCTTATTTCTGCACCTGGCACTATGTTCTCATATTCAAATAATCTGGGAAAAGTAATAGCCTGCATGTATCTATAGAGTTTTGATTGAATGTGGCATTTTAACGATTTGGAAAAGTTCACACCTTCCCAAAAAAAGTGGGCTCAGTTGCAATGAAAACACTGAAGCAAATGATTCTTAAATTATGGTAACACTTAACATTGAAGCTGCTTTCTCTGTGAGATTTCAGGAAAGTGATCCTTTTATGCTTAAGAAAGGTCCAGCAATCATATTATAGATATACTGAATTTCTAATGATGTTGACTTTGTCCAAGTAGAAACTGCCATTTAGAAATGAATCCAGATTCCTCAAACCTGTTGCCAGCGCACTACGACTCTTAACTCTCTTCACTTCTTTCCCTCAGTTGCTTTTGCCTTTGCTGATCAATGTCTTCTCATGCTCCAATCAAAACGCTTTGTTGTGGATAAGATTGTTTGTTAAATGCCTGCAACATGAATGTGTCTCCGTCTCAGATGGTTTTGGGGTGTTGTGCAGACGTAAACTTTTGCTGATCTCACCATCTAAACAAAGGCCTGGCGAGCCACAGGTCTCCTACCCCTCTGCTGTGGCTCTCACAATGATGACGTTGAATCAGCGCAATTTCTATTGTTTTGCCTGTTTTGTGTTCCTTATTCTGTCTTTGCTGAAGGTCGGATTTCAGTCAGTGCCAAGCCAAATATACATAGCTTGTATCGGGTATCTGTGTGATGTGTGTGTGAGCTTGCATGTTTATTTATGCATCAGTATGAAATGTCTCTGTATTGTCTGTGCAGGAAGTTAGAGCAGTGGATTTTCTGATCCTTTCTTAGGCCTTTTGTCTCTAAACAGTCTCAGCTGTAGAGTCCAACTCTGACCTCTGGGCTCCTGTAATCTATGAACCATCCTTTCACTCGATTGGCATATTGTTCTGGTTGGTGCCCATATGATGGCATGTGTTTTTTTCCAGGCAGTGGCCTGAGGCGTTATGTTTTCTTGTTCTCTGTCTGTCTGTCCATCACATTTTTGTGAACATGCTATCTCAAGGATGCCTTGAAGGAATTTCTTCAAATGTGGTACAAATATTCACTTGGACTCAAGGATGAACTGATTAGATTTTGGTGGTCAAGTACTTTTCCTTCCAGGGAAAGGCTCTCCCACCCATTTATTTACAAAATCAAACCTTAAGTCTTGTTTGCAAAGGTAGTTTGGGTCTATAGGCTGGGTCTGACTTTCAACATCAGACTTGTTACAGAGTTGGAACAGTACAACCAGCGATGTTAAGAGAGATTGTGGCGATAAGAGACAACATGGGTTTGGTATAATGCAGAGGATTTGTTGCTGCGTTGTGCAGAGAACTTCTGCTGCGTTGTGCCTGTGTGAAAAGGGTAAACTGTATCCAATTCTCTGGACTTTACCTGCAGGTCATGTCTGAAAACAGCTTCAGGGATAAGGCACATGACATTTCCAATACACACTCTATGCTGTTCCCCAATGGGAGCAGACTGGGCTTTTTTGGAGGTGGGCTCCAACTAAGAACTAAAACCAAGCGTTTCAGACAGAAGGAGAAAAGAGGCAATGCAGTGATGTTTTCACTGTGACAAATTATGTGTATTTTGAACATAATAGCATGTAAACCTATGTTTAGCCCCAAATTAGAATTATGAACCTGTAAATGGCCAAAGTATGAGCACTTGATTAGTCTAATTACTTCAGAAGATAACACGTATGACATCATGTTACAGTATGAGAGCTCAGGCTCTTACTCTGTTAAAGTAAAGGGAGGGTGATAAATGTCATGCAGATATGATTGATATCATTGTTTTCATACTTGATGGTACTTTTATTGCCACAATGATCCACCTTCCTCTGTGGCATCATTATTCCTTTGTATTCTAGCTGATCTGTTTCTACAGAGGCAGTGGGCAGGGCATATTAGTGATGTCTGCTGGTAGAGTGATGGAGTGAACACAAGTGGTTCATATTGCAGAGAATAGATTTATTGTTTGAGAAACTGAACTTAGAAATGGCTCTAACTGATAACTGTAATTCACACTCACATGCAAACAGAAGCACAGCCACACTGGAACCCATTGGCTGGTCTGGTTTCTTAATGGTGTCACTGAACAGCAGTGCTCACTGAGATCAGTCCTGAGTGTTCATGGTCAAGCAGTTTTTTTGTTATTCTCGTACCTCCATTAAATATTTTAAATATTCTGGTGTAAAAACCAAATGCTATGTATTACTGCTTTGAAATCTAAATTATAGTCTGTAACACAAATGTCAAAACACTGTTGAACTTCCACATAAGAATTTAATATGAAGCAGCAGCAGTAGGATGGTCCGTTTACATTAACAGAAACTTAATACGACTTGACACAATGTGACGAGAGTAAACACTGAACAGTGAGGCTGTTATCACTGACATAAAATTGGACTGGATTACACACTGAATCGTTTCCAGTGAATCCCACATGCTGAGGCAGGAAATCTGAATCCAGTGCAGGACTGACAGGCTCTACCCCAACCAATAGAAACTTCTATGCCGAGGTAATTACTGTAAACTGTAAACACATAGCAGAAAACATGAGACCATCAATCAATCTATCTACCACAAATTCAAAACCCATGGCTGGACTGATATGGGTGCGTGAAATTGAGAATGTAGTTAAGAACTATTGTGACACTGATGTAAACAGCTGCTTTCATTGGAAAGTAATTAAATCCTGCTTGAAAAGTAACTAAATGTCACCATATGTAGCAATCTGCTAATGAGCATATCATTTGTCAAGTGTCTGCTGATTTTAGCCCTTTACCTGTTTGCTTCTCTTCTACTCTCTATCCTTACATATATTAAAAAGAAATGTTCAATGTAATTCCCCATTAAAGGAGACGTATCTCATTTACACCACATTTTTACCAGGGGTTACATCCAAGCCATTTCCAATCTGCTGTTCTGCACTGATGAAATCCAGATTTTTGTAATACTCCGTGTATCAGTCCATCACGCAACATCTGGCTGACTTATTGTGTAACCTCATCCCTCACTGAGTAAGTTGCAGACATTTGTGTTCATAGGAGTATTCTCTCTGTGCTGGTCCAGTCAGTTTGCATTCACAAGATTATGAAAAAATTATAAGACGGTGGAAGTGGGGTCATGTGTCCAACTTCTTGGCTGCACCCTCCCATTTCATATTTTAAAATCACAAACACACACCTTCAGTACAACAAAGAGCAGAGCATGTGGTTGGATGAAAACAGGGCTATATATTTCAGAGGGAGACAAAGATATGAATGCTTACAATCAGTGTTTCTGGACATTGCCTGCATGAATACGTTAAGACCGAATCAAACATGCTTTGGTCATTTTGACAGAGTTTTTGTCTCAGAAGCATCTTTGTGGGGGTGTCTATTACTTCACTGTTGGCTCCAGAAATCTGCTGATTTATTAGTCTGAGAAACTTCCAGAGATTCTCGTTCACCAGCTGTCCACATCGACAGATCTAACGATTAACCATTTGCCATCAATTGACTTAAGCACTTTATAGTTGGCATGGAGGCCATGTTTTTTTCCCTATCTTTATTCAAGAGTGTGGTCTTTCAGGTGAGAGAGCAGGCCTTATTGATTTCACCTTCAGATTTTGTAATGCTTGCACTTATATAGCGCCTACTTATTTAGATTTGGTCTCCTTGTGCTCAAATTGTGCATCAAATACTTTGTTGCTTGAATGGATTTCTTGCTCTCTAGATTCAGCTCTTCCCCTCACACTCACGCCTTCTCTTTTCTCTCTTTTTGAGTGAAAGCATTGCAAAATCTGAATTTGAAATCAGACAGAAAAAGAGTCCAGCTCTTAGACTGAAAGACCATGCTCTTAAATAAAGATCGGGAAAAAAATTATACATTAAACTCTTCCCCATACATGCTGTGTATTATTACCAACAACTGTAACATTACAAAAGAGCCCCGTTGGTCAAAGACATAATGCAACCTTTAATAATGTGTATGTTTGGTTTCAGTTAACCTTAGAATATAACTACAACCACTTCCTGTCTTGACTCATTTTACTACTCATATGTAGGCTTTAACTCTGCAGACGTGTGATCACATGCTGACTGGTGGTCAGAAGGCAGGAAGGCCTCTTCACACCTGGCATTCACATGCTTCTTACATGTGTATTGTGTTCAGAGCAGATTTATTGCATCAATTTCCTCTTTCCTTTGAACAAATACAGTTTGAACTGGGGTTTCCGTTTTGATTTTCATACTTTAAATCAATACACATGTATCCTGAAAATACATTAAGTAGCAATCCATCCAAGTTGTGTTTAGTCACAGTAGTAGCGTGGCTCTACTGGGATGACAGTGTTGGCCTGTGGATTGGCAACCACTCTGCTCCTATTATTCAACAGGTATCTGATTGATCACCATGAAATTTGGTATTTAATTTATGGTTCCCAGAGGATAATTCCTACTGATGATGCTCTGAATGTTCCTTTAGCGCCACCAGCAGGCCAAAGTTTAACTTCTCTTCCCATGTCTTATTGTCCACTGAAGATTGGTGCGAGAGCATTCACTGCAGACAGTAATGGTTCTCCGACCACAAAACCTAATGAGGTTTACATATGTTGTTTTGAGTGGAATGTTTTGACAACTATTGGACATGTCTACACACAGTGATGTGACCCACAGGATGAACTGTTGTAACTTTGGTAACTTTTCTCTGCTGACACCCTCATGCCAAATTTGTTTCTTCCAATTCTTTGGTTTATGACCAAATACTTGCAAAAACGAATTACATTCCCATATGCTTTGTTTTTAATGCTAATTAGCAAATGATGGTGAACATTATGCCTGTAACCCATGTCATTGTGTACATATTTTGGCTTTGAGCTAAAACCATCAAGCTTAAAAATCTTCTATGTGGTTCTCACACTTGTTTGTATGTGCTGCTTTGCTGGATGTGGATAAGTTTGTTTGTGTCTATCTACAGTGTGTATTTTCTGTCTCAGGGATGAAAACCAAATGAAAAAATCTACACATCATTTGTGAGATTAATCGTAGCTCATTTAAAATCAACTGAAGCTTATCCCTGAGGATAAAATCTGGCTCCCACGTGTTGTCCCCAACAACTTCCACCAAACACAAGGAACAATTATCTGGAATTATTATTTCCTTTTATTGAAATGTACAAAATCGATTAGAAAAACATGGCACTAAAAGAGGAAGTGATTAGCAAAATGACAATGTGATTCTGAGGTATGCTATCTGTCTAATAATTCTAGAAATCTCTGCCTGTATGTGGAACATATATATCTCGAGAACTGTTCATCTTACTGGTTTCAGACTTACAATATGAATTGTTAAGGGCCCAAGGATGTGCAATGTTGAATTTGGTGCAATCTTCACTCTCGGTATGTTCAAAATGAACAAACTTTGAAAACCAGTGCAACTATTACCACAGGCCAAGCAAATAGCCCATTCCAAACAGGTAGGCTCAGAGCAGATACTGCACTAGTATCAACCTTCTTGTTTAACATATGTAGGACTCTGTAAAGATCATATAAATTTCAGTTTTGCATTTGGTTGTTTTCAGCCTGTGAACATTGTTGTGGTCTTGACTCAGGGACTTGAAAGCTGGTTTGAGTTGTTAACTGTACAGATGGGATCTGTTTGTTCCACCAAGTGAACCACAGTGTGGGTCTCTGCTGGGTTGAGTTAGTGGGCCACAGCTCTGGTCTTTGTTTTGTGTTTTATGCAATCAGACTTCCTCAGAGGGGTTACTGAAGGTTACCCATTTGTTACCATTCCCTTTCTTCCAATAAAGCACTAACTGATGACACAGACCATGACAGCACATGTAATCGTGTTCTGTCATGGACACAAGGACCTGGAGAGTGATACCAGCAGTTTTGAAGGTCATGCCACTGTGCATGATTATAGCAGGATTAGAATATTCTGCCAAACAAAAGTTCAGAAGTTATTTTCTTACTTAGGTCAGGTTTGTACCATGCAATTTTAGTGCAGATCCAATACTTTTTTTCACTTTCTTTATCATTTTTAGGGTTTTTTTCCCATGTTTTCACTGTTTTCTCTGAGAATAATTCATGGATCTTGATGAAAAGAAATCAGGCACATTTAGGAAACTGATATCTACGTGTGTGAAAGATTTGGTGCAGCTTGATTGAATTTAAAGGGCCTGTTGGGCCTTGACGGAGGTATGTGCTCTACTGAGTGTTATTCTAGTTTTGCTGTTTGGTCAGAAAGGATGAGGAATAACTGTAAATGACCTTGTGAGAGTAGATTCCTTCACAAACTCCTCCACCCACCTTCTCACCCAAACCAAACTTGCCCCGTATGTCACCCAGAAACATTTAAAGTGTTCATTACTGAGACTGACTCAGATGCTGGGCCTGCACACCATCTCCACCTCCACTCCACAGCTTCCTCCTCCTCTCTTGTTTTCTTGAGCCTCTGTATTCAGCTCTGCAGAGACAGAAGCCAGGCCTCTGTCTAGTAGCCTGAGTATTAATGCTGAGGGTTGAGGTCAGGTCGAGTGGAATAAACATGTTTCTCACACGTTAAATGTTTTTTTGAAGTGAACTTTGACAGCGTTGTGTTATCCAGATAAGGTCAATGAGGTCAGTGTTGAGAAATTGATCCTGTCTTTATCCTTGTCAGAAATAATCATGTGTGGTTGTGTCAGGTTGTTTCAGGGCGAAATAAATCAGTACGACATGAAACATTAATGTCAGTCTCGATTTGAGCTGAGCACCAGCAGCCATTACATGTCCTGTTTATCCCTCCTCCTGGGAAAGTGGTGCCCAGGGATGGGACAGAAGGATGAGACCACAGGGGATCGTCTCTCGCGTCATGGTCCCCCTGAGAGATGGGGATGTGTAGACTATCAGCAGTTAAACTTCTACAATAACACTCAGCTGGGAGACAGAGAGTCTGGCTTCAAGGTGAATGACACTGTGGCTTCAAACCCTCACACACTGCATGATTGACCATTTTAATGAATGAACAAATGGACTGATTGACTGGTTTGATGACTGATTAACTCACTGACAGCTGTAGCTGGGATCCAAGTATGTGATGCATGTGTGTGTGTGAACTTTGCTCATCGACACCTTCAGTGCAGGACCATAGATAAAGCCGTAGTATATCAGAGTCTTATGTTTCCTCTCATCTCCTTTGTTTCCTTCTGGATTTATGGCATTACACTTGGTTCCTACCTCATATCTGAATCTTACATAGTCTTGGTTCATACTTTCAAAGCTGCTAAACTTTGCCCCACACACTCACACATGTACACATCATTATGCTCTCAGCCAAGCCTCAAAATTATTGTTCAAGCATCATAAAATTGCATATTAGTCAGTGTAAAAGAAGGTAATACAGGCCAAACAAAAGTTCGCAGAGAATAGAGCCAAAAACCTTGTTCAGATCAGAGAAGAGGAACAATCTGGAAAGTTGGATGTAAAGTGAAGTTATCCAGCTAAGAAAACGCTGACAGTCCCTGAGGGTGACACAGCACACAGATGAAAAGCATAGATACAAAGATGAAAGCCAGAGACATCATCCCATAGAAAGAAGAAAAACACAACATGGTAAACTGCTTTACAGGGGTGAACCACAACCTATTAAGGCACTCACCAGCCAATTACTCATTTACTCGACACAAAGCATGCATAACAGTTATTTCAGGAATTCAAGACCAGCAAAGTGCAGACGCATTAATCTTTGAGAGTAATCTGACACTTTCAACACAGAAAATTAGAAACTGAGGGAACAGCAGGAGACACGGATGAAAGAATAACTCTGTTAACTCAGTCCTCATCCCAGAATACAGTTGGCACTGGACAGTTCAGGTTTGACTCCATATGCAAAGTTGATACATAGTTTTAACATTTTCTCAAACACTAGGCGCTGTGGGGTGATGCAGATGAGACACAAGATTGATAATGTCTCAGACTACAGTGAACTCTGTAGCAGCTTTTGAATAACCTCTAAAACCTCACTTTTTCTTTTTCTATATTTTTACAATAATAATAATCACATTTTATTCTTTGTTCTTTAATTTCTATGCACCTTTCTTGTCATGTCCAGCTGCAGCTCTGTTGCTTGGTGAGTAACAGTAAGGCTACTACCAGCTGGTGATACCAATCCCAAAAATCCTCCATAGACTAGACTAGACTATTTCATTTTGAGTTTACCTTAGCACTGCGTCCTCCGAAGGAGGCAGCCCTTGACTTGGGACATGGCTCATGTTGAAGTACTGTGTAACTGTTCAGAAAAGTGTTTGACATCTCATGAATTGTTGGAGACTAAAACTTTGGAACTTCAGAATCTTAAGATCCTCTACCAGAAAGTATTTATAAAATTTTTACCCAGCAGGTGTCTTTCTTTTCCTTCCATCTATTCTTTGATATTTTATCTCTCATAAGCACAAACAGTTTCTTTAAAGTGTGAAGAAAGTACATTATTATTCCATCTGATTTACTTTTGTGCATAATCATCCATCGTTTAGTTAGCACATGGAAGCTCATGGGCTATTAACAAACAGCATAGGGATATTAAAACAAAAATATAATTAAAAAGAAATACTAAAATATTCACAGCAGGGAGAACTGCAGGAAGGTGGCAAGGAAATAAAGTGAGGCGGGGGGGATGGAAATGGAGGTATATTATTTGATCCAAACGAAATAAAGCTGCTCCCTGGCTGAGTGCTCCTCTCAGCGGGGGGTTTGCCTGGAAAACCACGTGAAGGTCTATAAAAAGAGCAGGAAGGGGAAATCAGAGAAACTGATGAGTTTTTTGTTCACCCACTCTCTACTGTAATTGGCGTCCCACTTTGATAAATACATGTGGGGGGGGGGGGGGGGGGGGCTGCTGGAGACACAGACCTTCAGCAGGAGACCAGCAGCTCCGCTCAGCAGACATGGACGTGACATTCACCTCTCTGATGATCTCTCCTCATTGTTGTCTTGTTGCATCCAGTAGTGTCACTTCCCTTCTCTGAGCCTCTTCATCTCCATCCACCCTGCTGATCTCTCTTTTTCCATTTATCTTTCTTTGTGTATCTTTCTGTGCACTTCATTTACTCTTTTTGCATATTTTACTTGTCTCCCTCCCTCTCTCTCCCATGTTCCTGATCTGAACTGATGATCTCAGTAATTTTATATATTCCCTACTGAGGTACAGTATAGGCATGCAAAAGGCTAAATTACAGTTAATGGTGTATTTTGAGTTCCCTGATGTTTCCGATGCTGCATCACTGTCATGTCTTACAAGGACACATTATTTACACCTGCTGTTTTCCAGCCGTGACACATCAAAATGTCCTTTTGAAAATAGCTGTTTGGCACAACTTTCAATATCACGACCCTCTGACTCTGGCCTCCTCCAATCAGCTTTTTTCTGGGCAATTCATGATTGCCCTAATAAAACTACATTACCCAGAAGGCAGAACTATGATAGGCCCTTTTCCATTGCAGCTATTTAGACTTGTCATAGTTAGAAACCTATCATTAATGTCTCCATTTTACCAAGGATATATCAAAAATTTCAATTACTCACAACTCTCTTTGTAATATCCACTCAGTATTTACACTACATTGTGCGGTAAATTGAGATTGTATGTATATGTCTATGTATGTGTATTAATCCATAAGGAAGTGCATGACACTGTGGGATTGTTAGCAGAGTCCTTTACATGCAGTGGACAGATGTGTGTAACAGACAGATGCAGTTAGGAAGTGGGAAACAGGCAGAATGTATCACATGGCTGAAGAGCTGTTCATCTGTATCTGGCTGAAAACACAGAGGGCCGTTTTCTGTAACAGGTGATGAGAGGCAGGCGTATGCATGTCCACATGTTCTGTAGGTTGTGTTTGCGTAGCTCGTTCACTGCAGAGCTGGACACTCAGGGCCTGCTGGGATGTGCAGTCAGAGGTCCCCCTCTTACGAGCCATAAAACAAGCTATTGTAATGCTGCTGTTGCTGGAAAAACAATCCTGCTGCAAGTACAAAGTCAGTTTTTCTGACTTTTCCCTGATGTTTCCGATGTTTCCAAAGTCAGTTTTTCTGACTTTGTATGAAAATGTGCAGTTTAATCCACGTAGAGCGTGAATTTCATCATCTCTCACAGTCCTTCAACGCCCTGTCTTCCCTCCTGACAAATCTGTTGCTTGTACACGTGTTTTACTTCATATTTCACTCGTGATGGGTGTAATACAGAAATGGTCAAACAGAAAGCAGAGAAATTAGGTTTAGTAAGAAACCTCTGTCTAAAGAATGGAAGGTGATTTGACTTTGCTCTGAAATGGATAACAAGGACCAGATGCCTCCGTCACTGTGTGTGTAGTGTGTTTGGACACAACACACGTTTATAAGTAGCATGTGAATATGTTTGTGAAAGTGTCCATGTGTATATGTTAATGTTTTATAGATGTCTGGACTAAATAGCACATCCTGTGATACTTTAATGTGTGTCTGTCTTTGTGTGCACAAACACAGGTGCACATGGCCGACATCATCCTTATTCCTGTGTGTGTGTGTGTGTGTGTGTGTGTGTGAAGCTTACCAAACTTGCTTCACTTTTTAGATGCCTTGTGCCTGTGTATTTTAAACTCACATGTGCACTGCCTGCATTCTACTGTTTATCATCTAGAGAGGATTTAGCTGACTTACTGACAGCTGTCTTCAGCTCAGTCCTCATCATTAACGCAGTGGATAAAGTAATTTTTCACCTTCAGCTTATGAGCTGGGATCATAAAATGCTCAGTGAGATCTCAGAAATGTCGCCAAGGGAGAAACTAATGGTCAACTCGCACTTTAAGTTCAGCACATTCGGACTGAACGTGTTCAGCTCGTGGATTGTTTGCATTGCACCCAGGAGTCCTCTCGGGCGTCCTATTCAAACTATCACTCTCTTTTCTCCCTGTAGCGATTTCTCTCTGTGTACTTTGGATGGCGATCAACAAAGCTCAAGCTGTGGGAACAGTAACCTGTTCATTTTTCTCACACTTGGATCAACCACAAGATTCTTTCAGCAGAGCCATACCGCTCGTTCTGCTCTTTCATTACACTGAGAAGCACTTAACGCTGTCCCCATCTTCATTTTCTAAGAGAGGACTTTTATGAGTCCTTCACTTCCTGCGTTTAATGAATGTATAATTGTCTTCGTAGAGCTGTAGAGCAGAGATGGACCTCCCCCAAAAAATTCCAGTCATCATCTTCCACCTTTTACTGATTAGCGTGCACCTGAACGGCCCTCTGGAAAAACACAATGGCTGTTTTTTTGGCATAAAGTCTGCGATAGATTAGTGGGAGCTTTTTTTTCCAGCCTTTTTTTTTATGGCTGCTCTGTCACTGTTAATACCTCAACAAAACAAATCACTGGCCAATTGATAACAGACTGGAACGACATCGTTGTTGCGCCCCTTGTTTGAAGTCGACGAGCCCGGCGAGACATATGTGTCTGCATGTATGAAGCATTGGCTCATGTTGCAAAACTGAGAACGGAGAATATAGAGGAAGTGTGCGCAGTGTAACAGCTGGGGCTCTACAACTGAAAACAGTTATGAATGTCTCACCTCCAGAATTTCCGACATCAAGGCACTCCCAGCGCCATTTAGAATTCCTGTCTGGCATGAAAACTTAACCAGACGTGTCATTATGAGGGATCTGTCGTTAGCTTGACCTCACGGCTTAGCTGCTTTCACTCACTGTTATCTCGCACTTACCCATCCCACTTCAGTCCCTCTTTAGCCTCTTCTCTTCTTCCTTATCTCCACATCGGACCATCAGTCACTGTCTCCTGCTCAATTCATTCAGTTTGGTGTGTTTTATTTGCATTACATGTAAAATCATTTTCCAAGTGTCTTTCTGTGTCACACACACGTCATTTTTTAGACATTAACTCTAAATAATGTCCAGACAATGGAATCTGGAAATGATCTGGTGTTTGCCTCTGACACATGAAGAGCACAGCAGGAGATTGAAAGAGCATCTACGGAGCATTCAGGTGACGGGTGATGCCTGGGTACAGCATGAAGGAGGCAGGATATGATTTTTATATATGATATATATTTTTTTAACAGTGTAACAACACTGATGATGATCCTTATCACCAAAACCATTCGAATCTCGTTGTCTTTCCAAGTTGACATCTTCGCCAGCATCTTCTACATGCATGACACCTCACTTTCATCCTGAGATATTTTTATTATTTTTTTTATGCATCTGTTGTGTGTTAGAAACATTAGTAACGAGTCCTCTTGTTCATGGTGAATCTTCTGGACATTTCCTGCTGTATTCCTGATATGGGCTCTACAGAGTTTTTCCATGGGGGGTGGCAGGAAAAACACTAGAGAATGTCCAGAGCAACTCAATCAGACGCTTTCGTTCTAACATTCAGCCCCTCCGCATAATTTCAGGAAAATATCCAGAGTTCAGTGTGTCTGAAAGCAGCTATACAGATGTTACACATTGGTGAGATAAATAGTGATATTGCAGCTATTGTCACAATATAAGCAGAGGACACTAACATCTGGTCCTAGACAAAACATTACATCTGAAAACATCTGACAGAGTTTTGCTGACCCGAAAGATCAATACTAATCAATAGATAACAATAATCATGAGGGTTAATGTGTTTTCTGGTTAGGTTGTTCATGATTATGTAAACAGGTTTTTGGTAGAATTTGGATTGCTCTTTGCTGTCATGTATGATACCAAATCTCCAGATCTCTGCAAAAAGAGCCCAACACGTGTGTGTCTGTCACAGAAGGCAGCTCAGAGGGTCAGAGATGCCACATTCCTGCAGTGACACTGAGCCGGGACGGGTCACAGAGGCCAGAGACCACTGGGAGAGACTCTGTCAGACACAGATACACACACACACACACAGCATCACAAAATCCTCAGAATCTCCTCAAAGCAAGTAAAACACAGACAGCAGTAAACATTAAAGTTCCAGTCCCATAACTGCAGAACACTTTGACCTGAAACAATAGTACTTAAAAGTGTGAAATTACAGCTTTCGCCTCTGGTTCAATAAACTCTGCTTAGCTTTTACTGGGAGATCGTGCCTGACGAAACGAGGCAGGATCATTTACAAAATGTCACGGTGATGTGGTGAGATGCTGCATCATTCTCCATCATCAAGTTAAGATGGAAATCTGGTCTGTGGTGTCTGAGGTTTCCTGGACGAGCAGGAAGAAAGAGGCCTGGTCTCACTCTCACTCTTTTAACAACCATTCCAATTAGATGATTTCACTTGTTTTTCTTGTTATTCATCTTATTTAAAGGTTTAAGGTTGTAAGGTTCCACCAGCTTTTTAGAGGAATAGCAGTCAGGATATTTTTCTGCTTTGTTCAGGGACTGAAGTCTTGTTATCATATGGCTGACAGATTTGGTACCACTATGTTTGTACAGACTAAACCTGTAACTAAACTCTACCTGGAATCTGGCACTTTTGCCAGAATGCTACACAAAAGTGATGGATGGAAACTGTTGTTTGTCATATAATCTGCCCAGATTATATTTTAGTTTTGTCTGTGCAGGATTACACAAACTCTGCTGAGCTGATTTCCATGAAATTTTGCTGAGGGGGCTATTGTCCACAATGTTTTTATCATTAATGCAGACAGTCACACCTTATTTTCAAGGTACAAGTAAATGGCATCCAATGCAGTTTTCTCTCTCAAGCAACGGTCATGCGCGTGCACATGCACCCTCACTACTGCCATAGATTTAATCAATTCTGTGCGAAACACTGTAAAGAAAGTGAAACTATATTCCTGCTTCTGCCCATTTATTCTGATGTTCTATAAAATGGAACAGGTCTTCCTTTGGTCATTAACGAGCACATGGCCAAATTAGTGATCTCTTATGTTAATATGAAAAGTGTAAAATAAAAAATTGGTTTATCATGAAACCGTGGCAGGACAAATTGTTATATGGAGGTATTTAACACTGCTTAGTCTTGCTGGAGGAATCCGATTTTCTAGCTCCTTTTAAGATAGCGTATTTCCTAAAATATTTAACTAGTACTTTAAGTGATCTTTTAAAAAATCCTTATAATCAAAGCAAAAAGGGATATTCTAAATAGGTGGGTTAGGATTAGGGTTAGGGGTTAAATAAGTGAAATACAAATTTGAGATATACCGCTAGATTGTTTTTTGACAAATTAACAGTTAGAAATGAACCACTTATTAGCCTCAAAATGAAATAGTCTAGTCTAGTCTATGGAGGATTTTTGGGATTGGTATCCCCAGGTTAATTTCTAACCAGCTGGCTCCAGCAACCATAAACTCATAAAATGTAACTCTCTGCAAGAAAGCAAATGATGTATCACCTATAATACTAAACTATACCCTTTAAACCTTAAGATAACTTGATTTGGTTTTACGTTGTATAAAACCAAATCCCCTCCAAGGGATCCAAGGTTAAAGGGTGTTTTTAAAGAGGCAATCAGAATGGGAGAATGGGAGGAGAAGTAATGGAAAGACGAGGCGAGAGGTGAGGCATAACATAGATGAGGAGGCGGAGGAAGGGTTCAGGTCAGCCTGGGTTCTGGTGGAAGTGGTTCAGACCCCCTGTGTTCCCAGTCAAAGCTTTCTCTGTTAGACCAGAGCTCTGATGTTTCCCCTGAGGCCTGGGACCTGGAAGTGGGATATAGCTGAGCAAATAAACAGAGAGGGGGTGCTCACACTCACCACACTAACACCTTTACATATGTATACTCACACAAGTTAAAACGAACACACACATTAACGCTATTACACGCCAACACCAGAAGGGTTTAACATGCGTCTGTACACAGCACTTTCGCACCTTTCGAAGGAAGCTGATGTAGTTTTTTGTGGATTGTTTTTAATTCAGGATATTTTGATACAGGTCAAAGTAGGAATGTGTTGCTTTTCTTGGTAGTATTGTGGGACAAATGGTTGGAAGGTACAAATTAGTTTAACTTGTTTATAAATGAACTTTCACTGAGGATTCAAAAAAAACCACAAACGGTGAATGGATAGAACACCTTATGAAAAAACTGTATAAAACTCCCTCTAGTTCGAACAGCAGCAATCAATTCAACATCAGAAATGAACAAGGTTTACTCCCATAAGAAAATATGCAATAAATGAACATGTGTTATACCAAAGTTTTAGCGTTGGATTCATCAGACTAATGTGTTTCAGTCTAATCCATCATCACACCATCATATACAACACGACTAGCCAAGTTTCTCTAAACTGCTTTCAACTGTGAGCTCTGCAGAGCAAATAAATCAATTACAGCATGGTTGATGAATGCAACATGCTGTAGTTGTAACACGTATAAGCCACATCAGTGAGAAGCATCCATCAAAATGACGGAACGTGCACGCACACATGGCTGCTCTCCTGTCTTGGTGTGTCAATAGGCCATTGACCTCCACTAGGCTTCACTTCCTGTGTTCCTCTTACCGGAGATACCCAAGAGGGAACACTCTGAGCTGACAACAACCTTCATCCCTGTCTTCAAACCATTCTCCTCTTCCTCCTTTCAGTGTCCTCCCTCATTTCTTACTTGTGGCATTTCCTCCAAATTCACCCCCTCCTCACATCATCCAACATTCTTGCTGTTAAAGACGATGCACCGAAAAAGAGATGGGATTTGACAAGAGACCAAAACTGAAGTTTCTCATGATCATATAGAAACTCTTCGTAAAAACTGGGGGAATACACTCGAAGACATAATGGTTCCAAAGGGTATTTCCATCCAAAACTATTTGCTTTTAAAGGAACCTTTATAAAAAGGATTGTTAAAATCATAGGTGTTGTAACACCCTATACTTGAATATTCAAGATTTACCCATGTTTGAGAAGTTTTAAATCTATATATACAGTATCTGGAATCCTTACTGTCAATCAGTTGTAATTGGGTTCTGTCATATTTGATATCATTGCCATTATTTCATGCCTTGGGTGGATGCGACATGAAAACCCTATAAGGTGGAAAGGTTCTTGATAGAACCCCCTCGGGAGGGTTCTTGGTGGAACCATTACATCCTGAAAGGGTTATCTATAAAACCTCACACAGGGGGTTCTGGGTGGAACCTTTCACAGTTGGTTGTAGGTGTAAACCTTTGTGATGGGTTGTTGTTAGAACCATTTGAAAGGGTTCCTGATCAAACCTTAATAATAAGGTTGTACTAGGAACAAAAAAGGGTACTCAAATGGGGACAAGCTAAAGAACCCTCTATGGTTCTACTAAGTGCTTTAATTTCTAAGAGTGTAGATGTGTAATGTGAGCTGGATTCATAATGCAGAGTGCCTGCAGTATAATGCATCATCCATGCTGTTCCCTGTTCACTGGACCCCTGCACTGTCTAGGTTGGGGACTGAGCATGTATTGGGGGTTGGTGGGGTTATCCCATTTTTGTAGCTCATTCCTGCCTGCAAATGGACAAATAAATCACAGACACACTGAATGGGGAACCTTAACAGTGAGCATTCCCCCTCTGGATGGAGACCCCTTGCTAAAGAACATAATCTTCAGTGTAAGGCGATCCAGGCCCAGGCCTGCCTCTGGACCCTGTCTCTGCGTTTCCTCCCAGTGCCTCTGTGCTGATTTTGGCAGCAGCTGCAGCAGCAGACTGGGGTTGCACGTGATCTTGCCTGCACCTCTCAATGAGCAGGAAGCTGCTTGGTCAGCCACCACCACAACAAATGGTCAGAGAATGGCCATGGTCAGAGAGGAGGATGTGCAGGGGTTAAAGTTTATGATGCTTTGATTGACAGGTCCACGTCAGGGTCCTTCCAAAAGGGACAGAAATAAGATTGCGAGTTATTCCACTGTTACGACACATTTTTTGTGTATAAGTTCAGCAGTGGTACGAAAAGACAATTCACTGGTTGTTACAGTTTTAATAAAGTCCCCATCAGGCTCTGCATCAGTGCCAATCAAGGCCTTTTAGTGGATCAGTATGAGCTTTGTAACGTCCAATATATTTCCACTTCTGTAAATTATAATCTATTACACTGGGTACAGGAGCTGTCAAAAAGCATTTTTGGATATCCACACTGACAGAGTGTTAGCGAATGCCAAGAGGAGCCTTTCAACCCCTGTCCAAACCTTTCTATCATCATGCATTATCTAAGTCTGCAGCTAATCAGCAGTGAAATGTGCAAATTACTACACACGTGAATTTAAATGTGGACTTACGAAGCCAGAAAAGTCGATACAGTGGGACAGCCTATTAAAACGTAGCACTTTTAGGCTAAACCATAGCTGACATGAGCTGAACAGAAGAAAACAGAAACTGCCAACAACATAAGAAGATAATTATCCTGTTACATGTCTGAACTCTGAATTGTGTTATTTTGGTCAAAATCCTCTGATTTTAAGACAAATTTAGGATGGTCACTGTATTACCAAGACTTTGCAGCTATGCAGTTCTGTGAGGCAAAAGGTGAAGCCAAAACATCTTGATTGCCCCCTGGTGGCCTGATGCAGTTTAGGTCATAAATCCGGCTTCCTCCATGTTAGTTGATGAAACATGGACCGATCTAAAAAAAATAAGCGAAACACAAATTGCTTTTTTTCCCCAAAGATTGTTTTCACATTTGTTGCTATAAAAGTGTGGTGAAACATCAAGATTGACAGCTGAAACTGACTAGTGATTGGTCGAGCAATGTATCGGCAGCACCTCAACACTGCAGCTCCACACAGTGATCATAACTGTGCAGACTTAGCAGACCAGTGCAGACCAGCACAAAATGGCAACAGTCCTATCCAGGATTTTTGGTCTAATTTTAAAGCTTTGGGAGGATGTTGAGATGTGTCGTCCATCAGTGTATAGGCAAAATGCTCTCATCAGCATACTGACATTCTCACAACGCTACCTGTATTTTAACAATGTTTTCTGGTGTGTAGATATTGATTAGTGAAATAACAAGATATCAAAGTCATAGCAATTTGTCGTCTGTGGAACATGTACACATCTGTAAAGTGCATTAAACGCAACATAAAGTGAAATTTATTTATTTATTGACAGCAGTTGTAAACTAAAGAAGCGCTTTTGATTGTGGGGGGATCGACATTTGAAGCCTTGCAGATAGATACCCCTGTTTAGTGTAAGCACGACTGTTTGTGGCTTGCAGCTTTTTGGCCCCAGCAAACTTCAGAGGACAGAAAACTATCCCTGTGAATGAAATAAAGATGGAAATGGCCGACACTTCATGGAGTTTCATGGACAGGGGGCAACACTGAGGCCGACAACATGTCTCAGAGATTATGTCAACAGCCGGTGAACCAATGGCATCCACAGTAAAACGAGGGGCCGATAGGGCGACCTGAATACGAATCGTTTCAAATCAGATGCACAGTGTACGGCGGGTGAAGCAAAGTGCACAGATAGGACATGAAAAAGGAGAAAGGAGGTGAGGGAGCTTGCTAGCGTCATGCATCGCTCTCACTAATAAACCATGACTGACATTAAAAGGCTGTACCCAATTACTGGATGCTGTCCCAGCCCTCACACAGACTCCCTGACACACACACTCCCTGACACACACACACACACACACACACACACACACACACACACACACACACACACACAGTTAAATAGTTGTGGGTTTTTTCGAAGGCAGGTTAATAACATTTTCAATCTACAGTGTGCTAGCACAAAAAAATACACACAAACACACACACATTCTAGATTCACTGGGTGTCATGATGTGTGTTTTAGTGTCATGTTGACCGAGCCTGATGCCTGTCTGACCAACATACTTTCACATTCCAAAACAAAAACACACGGGTCACTTCTCCCTTCACCCTCATCCGCTCGTCCAGACGCCGCAGCCTCCCCTGTCCTTCAGAGTGACCCAGGGGAGAGCTGCTGAGGCTGCTGCATTTCTGACTGACAGACCTGTCGATGTACGTGGATATGTACGAGGGCATTGTAGTGACACAACGTGGCTTTTTATTGCCGCTGTGCATCTTCTATTCTTTAAATATTAAAGACCGTTACCCTCTGCAGCAGTGTGCAGGATTGTAAGCCACACCAGCAGCATAGCTTGTGGGATGGAAACATCTGGACTTCAGTCCAGACTGAAATCTCTCTACTGGATGGATTGTCATGGTGCTCAAAGGAAGCTGACTTTGATGATCCTCAGACTTTGTGCCACCAGGAGTATTTTGTTTATTTAGAGATATCAATGGGACTCAGGATGGACTGTTATAAGACCACTAGCATGGCCGTAGAGCACAGGGTTAGGTCATGCTAAAAAAAAAGACTAAATTGTTACAGGATGAAGCGTGACTACTTACAAGGGCCAAAGTGTTCATAACTGTTGTGAACAGTAACACTTAAAGATGGACAGTAAAGATGACTGATGATGAGGAAGGAGAGACATTTTCAGTCTCTCCTGTAAGAATTCATAGTGATGCACTTGGTCAAATGAAAAGAAACAGCAACAGTTCCGTAAAGTTCACACTCTTTACCAATCATTGCATACATTTATTAAGCTTTAAACATGGTTCCACTTTCTTACAGGATCATTTGTTGCTCATTAGAAGAAAAAAGACATCAGTCCACATTTGTCAAATGTGTCTCGTAGCCTAAATGTTCTCCAGAATGCTCAGCTGCAACACATTTATACTGGGATTGCCATGAAATCAATTTCTGTTCCTCAAAAAACTTAATCCAGCCAACATGTAATTAGATCTGTTAGTCATCTCACAATAAAACACTTGCTTTTAATGGGGATGCTGATATGACATCAATACTCATTTTCCCTGTTGTTGAAATCAGTTCATCACAATGTGTGTAACTAGTTTAGATCAAGCCTTGTGCCACTGACGGGCTGTGGCTGCATGTGCCCCGTCTACCTATCTGTGCTCCAACTCTCAGTTTGATGATGTCATTGACAAAGAAACGAAGTGACACCGCATCATGACTGATTCCCAGATATACATCAATGTGGCAGCAAAGGTATGAACGTAAAGAGCACCTCAGCAGGAAAGAACTGCATCTGCAACCCATTATCCCATTGATAGATGACTGATGGATTGATTGATTGATCATCTGACTGACAGACTGACGGTGTTTGTCTCAGTCTTTACTCTCCTGTCTGCACCTCAGCTCCGTGCGCTGCCCTTTCCATCCCTTTCTCAACACTCTCGGCTAACAGGCTGCAGATTAAAGCAGCTCTCATCTGGATCTCATCAGTTTAGGCCAAGCTCGACGTTTTACAGGTTATTTCAGCAGGAGGAGGAGGGATCATAGAGTGATTTAGGGTTTCGATGCATGGAGGCTGGAGGGGAATAAAAGCAACTTGTTGCCTCGAGGGGACCGTGAATGAGGCAGCATGCTACATCCCCTCCTGTAACAGCATGCCATTTTTAGGACATTTGCATTTCTTGTGCATGTTTGTGTGTCTGTCTGTCTGAGTGTGTGTGTGTGATATTTGCTGCGTGGCTGTGCCGCTCCAGTTTCTGAGCCATTTCCTCTCTGTTTTTCCATCTGTGATGTCTGTAACATGTGGTGAATTGTTGTGGGATGGTTAGATAAGTGTTGCTGCCAAACACCATGAATCAATTCTGGGAGGAATCGTTGCCCAGTTTTTGTTGCACAATGCTGTACTTGAAAAAAAACTACATCCACCAATGTGTTACATCACAAAAGCAGTAACTAATACTTCACTTTTACTGATAGTTACTTTCTTTTTTATTTGGTCAGAGAGTAAGTACTGTGCAGGGAACAAGAAGAGAAATTAGAACAAGTTCAGTTTAAATTGCAACTGCAGAAAAAATAAAACAATCATTCAAATCAGCACAAGTTATTATTATGTTTCTTTTACGTATGCTATTCTTTTGCCATTGATTTTTAATATATTGTATTATATAATTTGCTGTCTTTGATTTGAATGTTCTAATATATTATTGTGTGAGCTGAATTCTTGTTCGAACTTTTATTGGCTGTTTTGAAAGGTATTATATAGATAACGATGTCATTATCTTTATCAGTAGCATTATTGATGAGTAAGCTTTAGAGTTGTTGGATGGATTTTGTTACTTGTGTTACCTGAGCCAGACGAACTGTTTCCTCCTGTTCCGAGCCGCTCAACTGGTCAGAGAGTGATATCAGTCTCCTCGTCTAACTCTAATTTTGGCATATTTCCAAAATGTGAATTAAAAATGGCGCTACAAACATCTGATTGCACTCTTTTTCTTTTTACAGGAAGAAATGCTGTGAAGGGTTCAGGTTTGTGATGGGCCAGTGCATACCTGAAAGTAGGTAAACCATACACACTGACTCTTGAACTTCACATGCTCTTAATCTGACAGTGGTTGATTAGAACAGTCTGCAACACAATATGAAAATATTTGTCCATGTGGACCTACAGAGATAATGTTGTCGTTCTTATGGCTGATCTTGAAGTAATTATGTTTAAGGAGTCATTGCACATTTCAGCGATTCACTGTGCCAAAGAATAATCTGCCCATAGTTTTGACACAATCAGCTGCCACATGGTGTTGTGGTCATCAATATAAAAACATCTTGTTATTGTGATCATTGGACTTATCATGATCAACTGTGAACATGCCTATACAGAGTAACAGTGACTTACTCTGACCACTAGAAGGCACTGTACCCCACCTTGTTTAAGCTGGATGTTTAAAGAGCGTCAGCTGATGCATAAGGTATAATGTAAAAACAGTTAAACCACAGAGCATTTATTCAGTATACAGTATAAATAGGCCACAGCTCACATACAATAAAAACATTTATTATAAGTATGTGTTTTCCGTTTGATTTAAAAATAACTATAGTCTGAGGCTTTCATCAAGACATGAGAGCCCTGGATTCATGAATGAATTGAATGTATTATGATGCAAGACCATTTTTCTTTTTCTTTTAATCAACCAATAATTAAACTTTAAAATCATTCTAATAGTCCTATTTCACATCGTACATGTTGGCTATATGATTGAGAGATGGAAACCAGTGTAAAACCTTCACCCTATAAAAATTGGGGTGCTGATGTGGAAAGCATTTCATAGTTGAAAAACAAATTACAGTCCTGTGACACTAAACATGTCAGAGAGTTTTTTTTTTTAACCTGTCATTGTAGGAAAAGCACCTAAACAATGGCTTTGTTTTACTATGGAAGTGTAAGTGTCCCTGTGAGCCACGACAATGTGAGAATGACCTAGAAACCAGCACCTGAAGCTGCTGAAATGAACATTTCATTTTGTTATTTACACTTGTGCTGTTTCTACTCTGACACGTCAATATGTCTCTTCACCAAAGCACAGCAGAGGCTGTATTGATCAGTTTCCATGTGGATGTGGAACTTTCTGAATGTAAGGAGGTGGTAATAAAAAAGCAGTTGCAGGTGATTACAGTTATGTTTTGATCCTGAATAACTTTAACATACTTAGTTCACGCACACTCTTCCTTTTCTCTCTGTCTCTGTAGGTGTAGACATGTGTGATGCATCGCCCTGCGAGCAGCAGTGCACTGACAACTTTGGACGAGTTGTCTGCACGTGTTACCCCGGCTATCGCTTTGACCGGGAAAGACACCGCAGCCACAAATCCCCTTACTGTCTGGGTCAGTACCGCACCCACCCCATCTCTCAGTCAATGATTCTGACTACCATGTCTACTACTGGTATGGTAGAGAGAGTATGTCCCAGCACCCCACAGGCCTTGTTTATCCTTAAAACAAAGATAAAGGGGACATTCTTCAAAAGAATAACTTCATATGTGTTTCTTCAAATAGCATCGACATGTTGAAATAGATTTTTCATAGTTGTGAAACAGTGGCCTTCTCCTGTTTGATGCAGCATAAAGCAAATCAGCAGATTTCCTTCCAAATCTGCACCCTGTATTTACATTATGTAAATGCAATTGACCTGCAGTCATACTATGTGATGTCTCAGCAAGGTTCGTATTGCTCTAGGGTTTATCATATCCTAAGATATATAGATGGAAATATTCCTGCACCTACTGTATGTCCAAGGCGACAATTATTATGAATGAGATCCACATGAAAAGATGCATGTGAGAATGCAGCTGAAACAGATATACTACATGTACTGTATCTTCTACCTCTTGCTCTCTTGCTGCCTGTCTGTCATTTCAATTTGTGTCAATGCATGAATAGTATTTATATCATAACAACGAATAGATTTTAATTGGATGGATCATCTCATGCAGACATTGATGAGTGTGAGCACCCAGGCAGCAGTGTGTGTGACCACGACTGTGTGAACACAGTGGGAAGCTTCCTGTGTCGCTGTCGCAGCGGCTACATACTGGCACCGGACCAACGCTCCTGCATCCCTGTACACAACTGTAAGTTTCTGTTGGGATTAATAAGTCTGGATAGGAAACCAAGTCAGCATCCAGCCATTATGGTTCATTGATCTGTGAAGGTGTTTGGCTGATACTAGATAATATGGATAACATTCAAGTAAATTGTGAGCGTTTTTTCCTTCCACCTGCTTAAAGTCCGGAAAAGGCTGTTTTAGCATAACTAGATGTCAAACTGTTACATATCAAAACAAAGATGTTAATTGATCAGCTCTTAAATTTCAGTTCATAATGACAACTACCGATTTATGTTTTTTCAGTGTAATTGTCAAGCAGTGACTTTTAAAGAAGAGCATTTGTTGCCCTTCCTGAATTTATATGTAAATGTGTTTTTTTAAGTGAATGTTTTGTCTTGCAGTGAGCTCATCTGGGAAGTCAGACACCTTGATGAGTGCTGGTTCTTGTTCATTCACCTGTCAGGATTTTATGAACATGGAAAACAGTTTGCTGCAGCTGAAAAGGAGGCTGGGCAACATGCAGTCACCGAACCAGGTAACATGTTCACTTTAGAGCAATATTTAATCTATGTTTCCCACCTTTGACCAGAAAAGACAGAGCAGACTGTCCTTAAACATCTATCCATCTATCCATCTATCTATCTAAAGTTTAATAATTCATCATAAATGTTCATGCTAATCATTTATTAATTTATGTCTGTATTGATTCCACAAAGTCATTTTTTATGTTTGCAGGTGCCGGACCTGGCTAACAGAAGTGACAAGCTGTCTCTGGGGAGGGCAGGAAAAAGTCCTGATAGTCCTTGTCATCCTGGTCTACCCGGTCCTCCAGGAGCTCCTGGGGTCCCAGGTAATGTTGAGATAACAGTAGTAAGAGACACAGAATCAAATCTACTGGTCCCAAAGTATGAGCAGGGAGAGTTACTGGTTAATGCACTTTACAGAACAGAGAGGATGGTATCAAATAATGAAAATGCTAGTAAAAGCTGATACAAAAATAAAAGTAAATTTAAACACCTCAGTTGAGTTTTAGTCTCCTTTAGACTATTGATTTCTGAAACCAAAGTTTTAATGTGAGCAGTGTAACATATGACCCATCCAAGAAGATATTACGGTTTTCTATTATGAAATTGCTGTTATTTTATGTGTTAGACTGATTTAAATAATTATCTAATTATATAAGTTTCCTCCCTACTTATCTCTTTCACCACCTGTCCTCACCAGGACACCCAGGTGAACCAGGAAAGCAAGGCGACCCAGGGAACAGGGGCCCGCTTGGCCCTCAGGGTCCTCGAGGGGACATGGGCCCAATGGGTCCAGAGCCTGACTTGAAACATATCAAAAGAGGCCGCAGAGGGGCAGTGGTAAGAAGAAGAAAAAGGGTTGTAACAAGATTTAGTTCCCACTCTCAAAGTGATATAAAGACAACTCTCCCAAAAACCTATTTAATACAACATAACAAATCATAATAGTATATAATAATTTTGAGAGATTTACCCAATACTGCAACAACAAAACACTAAAATCATATTGTCACCAGGTAGATTACTCATTAAAATATCTTACCTGCTTTGTAACCAGCTGCAGTTGCAGTACACACTGAAAAAAAATTCCCTCCAGCCCAAAAACCATTTTGTTTGTAAACCATAATTTTCAAAGAAGCATCTGCAAAATTGTTGGCAACAAAATCAAACAGCCATCAGGGTCAAATACTACTATTATGAATATGTAAACCATAAAGGCTTTATACTTGTAAAACCTTCCTACAGCCTAGAAAAGCTCATTTTATGTGTGTGAAGTCATCCCATATGCCATAATAATGACTTTATAATGATGGACATGAACACATGTTCCTCTAATTATAAACACATCCACTGCTCTACATGGGTAACATCATATATGAATGTGTAAACAAGTGTACTTATTAGTCTGCAGCATGACGGCTCATTTCTCCTCATTGAGCCACTGTCACAGCTTATTACCCATGTCCTCATTTCTATCATTTCTACAGGGACCACCTGGAGCAGCAGGAAGAGATGGATTAAAGGTCATTATAACATAGTTTTATTTTCTACATGTGTTGGACTTCTTGTCTCTTTGTGTGTGTGTGTGTGTGTGTGTGTGTGTGTGTGTGTGTGTGTGTGTGTGTGTGTGTTTAAGCTCCACTGTTGCCATCTAGTGTCTGAAGTACATTTAAACATCATTTAGTGTCTCTAAATCTACAGTAACTTTGTCCTGTTTGCTTCTTCCCTCCCAGAGGATTCATTGACAAAGATCACATTGTATTGTACAAACACTAATAATCCAGTAGCAGCTGCAAATAAATACTGACGTTCACTTGAACCTGAGTAACTGTGTTCAGGACAATATATAATAATATAGTTAAATACGTGTGCTTGTGTCCTGAAAGTCTGACACTTGGGAAGCTCTACATGTTGAACTCAGGATAATTTGTGCTGTTTGTCATCTACAGGGTGAAAGAGGAGTTCCAGGTCTCAGAGGCCCACCTGTGAGTTTATGCTGTAGTAAAAACATTTATTCATCAGAGTGTTTGCCATCAGGGCTTCAAGACTCTGGAATAAATTGCCTGAGGAAATAAGGCTGTCTGAGTCTTCTTTTAAGGCTTGGCTAAAACATATTTTCTTAGAATGTATTTTGGTCTATTTTTATCATTACTATTACTACTATTTATTAGCTTCTTTCTTTATTTTAACCATTTGTTTTGTCATTGTGCTGTACTTTTTGCCGTGCTCTATTATTTAAATTATTATTATTATTATTATTATTATTATTATTATTATTATTATTATTATTATTATATTGTACTTCTAAACCTCTTAAAGAAAAATATATTTTCTAAAAATGTGCGGCTTCTTAATCAATTCCTGAATTTCCCGTCTGTCTCCAGGGACCTCCCGGCTCCTTTGACTTCCTGCTGCTGATGATGGCGGACATCCGTAATGACATCATTGAACTGCAGGAGAAGGTGTTTGGCGAGCGGCGAGGCATCTCTCTGGACAGTCCTCCTCAGTCCAGCGGGGATGTGGATTTTGTAGATTGGGGCTCGGGCCAAGGAGATCTCATGGTCAATACTTGACCTTTGACCTCGGTCACAGTAACAGTTACTAAAGCCCAGCAACAAAATCCCCAAACTTGACTCTTTTCTTCACTGATAAAGGACATTGGTGGTCAAAGAGCCAAAATGTAAATAATTAAAATCAAAGCTGGGATGAAGTGGGCAGGGAGCCTCAGCGGTTACACCCTCAACGTTGCCACAGTCTGTAACACGGGGAGATCCAAGGATTACGAAATGAAACGCATTCTCTCTGCAAGCGAGCGAGTCTCCTCGCTGCCGTTCATATGCTGTGCTGTGAGTGAGGGAATTGCGTGCGGGACATAGAGTGAGAAAGACACAGTGTGAGCCTTCATGTCTGAGTCTCTGAGCTGTGCCTCTGAGCTGAACCACTTCAAACGATGAACTTTATCGTCTACATCTCTTCCTGTTCCTGAGTCTGTCCGTGGAAGCTGTGCAGCCGCTGACAGTGTGCCTGCAGGGCATTGGTACAAAGACACAGGACCCGCACCCTGAGCCTCCCCTGCACCTGACTGCAGCATTCAGCCCTCGAGTCAGAGATACTTTCCACTCCGAGGCACAGACTTCAGAGACAAATTCAATGCAGACAACCGTAATGTTGATTATTCCATTAACATCTCAATTCAAGAATGATTAAAGAAACATTTATTGCAGCAATACATTCATTTAAAAATAATATAAAAAATTTCACATATACAACAGAGTCAATTTTGTGACAGTAACGTTAACATAAAAAAGACACAAAAAAGCTTTAAAGCTAAAAGGAATAAACATATAATAACTGAAATTGTCTAAAGGGAATAGTTTCATGGAATTTGGTTTACATGATTTCATACTGCACACATATTTCTGTCAGTAGTTTGTCAGAAACATGTTCGACATGAAGAAGGAAGGCAACTTTAAAGTTTCTTACTGTGAAGCAGCAGCTGCCAAGAAAGATCAACCCATTGCTCAATAAAGGTTTTGCCTAATATAGATTTTAACTGTTTAATGTGGATTTGTATTCATAATGTTCACAGAGTTATTTTGTAACGTTGATCGTCAAATTGCAAATTATCAAGATTAAAGATCTAGTTATTGCATCAAAAACTAGATTGTCAGTAGAGAGCATACCTCCACCAAGGCCCAGCAGTCTTCTCATGAAACTGAATTAGTTAAATTCACATGATTCAGATTTTTAATTGATTCAAATTCAAAAACAAATTCCTGTATCTGCCCCCTGATCTTAATCTGCACCAAAATTGAATGGCTTCTTCCCTGGTAATCCGTCCAGTAGGTACTCCTGCTGAGTATCAGACAAACAAATGCAGATGAAAACATAACCTCCTTGGCGGATGTAATTAATGTTTGTAGCTGTAGCAGATTCTTTTTCTAGGAAATTATAATAAGAATTATAACAACAATTTGTTGACAGTTCTTCAGTGAATTCCGCTATAGTCACTACTATAAAGAGTGATTGAACTTGCAATAGTTCAATGAGCTGCGCACATGTAATTCCACGTGCCGAAGTGTCCTTGCCCCCTGTACCCAACAGTGTGTGAGTGATGTGTGATAGAGAACTGTATGTGTGTGTGTTTGTGTGTGTGTGTGTGTGTGTGTGTGTGTGTGTGTGTGTGCGTCAACACTAGACATTACATAAATACAGTATTACAGTGGTAATAATGGACTGTATGATTAGATCAGTTGGGACTCATGTATTCATCGAGGAATTGTTAATGGTGAAGTGAACAGTTTGAGATGATAACTGCTGGTTTCTCTTCTTTTCCAAAGCAGAATGAGAAATCCAACCTTGAATATCAAAAGCAGGCAACAGATCCCCAAAATCTGAACAACAGATTCAAAACCCAACACGAGTGGATGAGCAACAATGTGCTGTTGATTAGCCCTGATGCAGAATTTGTGTAGAGTTCCCAACCACGAGGTGTCCCTGTTCCCTAAATGATTTTTTACTCAGTGCCACCAGCAGAGGGTACTAATACACAGATAATCCCCCCTTCTAAAGTTAATCTCTGTGAACACAAGCAAGGTAAAACAACCAGATTCTTGAGTTCTCACAGCACTATTTCCTTTATGAGTAAATATAATAACTATCCATAAAACATCCTAAAAATATTCAATGCATCCCAAACATGCAATTTATAGAAAATAAGTAAATCATCCTAGCATTTATGCGCGAGGTTCATGCCCCCTCCTCATTATCCTCAGCACTGACTGTGGGACTGTAGCGTGGCTAGGTGTCATTATAGGTGTAAGCATCAGAGGTCAGAGGTCAGAGGTCAAATGCCTGGGCATAAACAGCTGGAGGGATAATTATAGGCCGCCGGCTTTCTGAAGGGGGCCTGTCTGGGCTCGTACCCACCACCAAGGAGAGGGTGTTCAGAAAAGGAGAACACACACACATGTTTGATCTGCTGAGGCTGAGTTCACTCTCTCTGGCCTTTCTGATGCCTTTGATTCTTTGATCCTGACGCACAGATCACAGTGAAGCTGTGTGTGTGTGTGTGTGTGTGTGTGTGTGTGTGTGTGTGTGTGTGTGTGTGTGTGTGTGTCTGTAAGTGTGTGTGTGTCTGTGTTTTACTTGACAGGCTTCTCACCTAACAGCTCCGCCCCCTGTCGTGCGGTCACTGCTCACAGTGCAGTCGTTGCCAGGGCAACCAGGATCAGGAAAAACAACATGAAACAATTTAAGAACCATGTCAGTGAGAGAAAGAGATTATCTTATTTCCTTCACCACTTGTCATGCAACTGGAGGCTCTGCTCTCAGCCTGTAGGGGACAGCAGAGAGGAGGTCAACAGAGTCCAAGTGGAAGCAAAAAGTTCACCTGTGTCAAAGTAGTAGTTCATTATCAGATCAGTGCTCAGAGCAGAGACTGTCTTACTGTCAGTGAGGCAGACGTACCGTCAGCTTGTAAGAGTCGTTGTCTTTTATTAGCTATAGAGTTAATATAGATGTGATCAACATATGATCATATCTGTGACTATCAATTACATAACAAATTTCACAAGTGCGTCCATCCCATCTGAGGCAGTTGTGATGGCAGCCTCACTGATTTTGCACTGCGAGCAGAGTTGTGCAACTATTTGCTGGCATCTTCAGATGAGAATAAATACACAACAGATAAAATTTGGCCAGATATTTCCGAGTATGAAGGGAATTTCCGTACTGGCACACAATGGCCAACCATAAATACACCTCATGCACGACAGAGCTGTCACTTCAAACAGTCTGGGCCTCACTGTGTGTGTGTGTGTGTGTGTGTTTATGTGGGAAGCAGCTTATGGGAGCGAGCCAGTTAGCGTGTCTATGAGTGGGTGTGTGTGTGTAAGACAGGCGGGAGTGTGTACTGTAGTGTTATTGGAAATACAATTGAGTGCATTTAAGTACACACTCAGGTCAATTAATGCAGTTGTTATGGGCTCCTCTGCTTTCAGTTAATGTGCATTATTTATTTTTCTCCATCTCACTGTGCCCCAGTTATTATTACTGTAAAAGACCAAATCTAAAATATACTATGAATCACCAATAGTACAAATTTTGGGATTGAATTTATTGATTCCAGGTGAGAACTGTTGTCTGCAGTAGTAAGCTACTAGTATAATCAACACACAAAATTGACACTGAAAACCTGTGTAATAAATTGTTGATAATCCACCGCAGTGATATTTTTAAATGTATATTTGTATATATTTTTTAGGCCACAATAACAATGTAATCTATTTCAAGCTGTTTAAATCAGTCACACTTTTTGCCGAATTACAATGTAATTATTGCCTTCCTTAGAAAACACATTTAAAATGTGGGTTTCCTGTGATTTCATTAATGTTAATTATATAATACGTTTGTAAAATACCCTAATCACATAAAAATGACATCTTGAAAATGATATGCCATGTGCTTTGTTAAATGATGATGTAATTTGTTTTATGGTCTATAACAAGCGATGGTATGTCTGAACAGATAACCACCCTAATGGTAGAGAAGGTACAAGCATTTATTTTGAAATTTACAAAGCACATCAGTTACTATGTTGCAACAACAAAAAAAACATATATCTTTTTAGTAATGGATGCAAGTCCCTAAGGAAAACAGATTACATAACATATTACCAATTTTATACTTTTTACATTATACAATAATCATGTTGGTCTTCTATAAACACTGGTTGATCATACCTCTTCACTTCATGCTCAAAATCTGATGAGGTCATGTTAATATCTATGTGTGGGCTTTCTGAAACCTCTGTGCACTGTTATATTAAAGCCTCACAGTAATATTAGTTATACTGTCATATGAGAGCCTACGTGAGAAGTATAAAAATAGTTTTCAGAATGAATGCAGGCTTCAGTAGCAAGTCAGCAGAGCTGCAAGTTTATCATCAATCGTTTCTTTGTAATACATGAAGGCAACGCCTAGTGAGACAAAGAACAGATAGGTGGAAATTGTGCTGATCTTTTGAGGAAATACCACAAATGTATCAGGCACATCTAGGTAAGGTTCCCGCTCATCAAAGGTCCAACACACATAACGATGTTACAGTTAAAATCTACTATTCTACTATATACAGGGGGTCTCAGGTCGTGACAGTGACAGGTTGATTGACACTTGAGACCCCCTGAAAGCTTCAACAGCAAAATTCTGGGGGCTTTGGGAAAATATTAAATAAATTGTCATTAATATGTCTTTTTGAAGCGTACTTTGTCCAAATTTAGGTAGGCAGGGTTTCCACTATGCTTATTTTGCAGCAGCAGCATGTCGCTTCTTTATGTTTTGGGGAAACACACATTATAGGTCCGGTATCCTTGTACCTTTGTCCTACCTCGCCACTCACCCATTGACCTGCGCTCACTTTACACTTTAATGATAAACACCAACACTAATCCATAATAAAGTTATAGGACCTCAACAGTACTGAAGTTTACTTTGTGTGTCATTTTGGTTGACTTTTAGTTGAGTCATATTAGCTTTGCCCATCTCTGCTGTAACCTTTGTAACAAACAAAGTATGACAAAGGAATATCACACTGCTAGCCAGTTAGCCAAATAGCCAGTCAGCGGCTTTTTCCTTCCACTATTTGTATTTGTCGTTTGAATGGATCCCTATTATTTGCTGAGTAACATTTAATATATTACCTCATCAGCGAACATTATTTGTGCCTGAGTCACATACGGTAGATTGTCATCTGCAATGATGGTGAAGACAACAAATCCTCATCATCAAATCGGTCTTTGTCCTGATTGAGAGACCCATAGCAGCTGAAGTTACATATTGTACGTTCAAAGCTGCAGTAATTCATATTTCTTTCATTAACAATGGCTCAAATTACAATGTGTAGGCCAAAGAATTTTACCATTGAATATATGTGTAATATATGTAATATATGTAATATACATGTACTATAACAAGTACAATTGACATAAGGACAACCAGCAACTAACAACAGCTGCAGACAGTACTGGTTGATGCAGCTTCAGTCTGACTCCATGACTAAAACTAACAAGCTATTGTGATATTCGGTTATTGTGATATTCAGAGGTGACAGAAACCTCAATGTGTATGTAATCAGATTTAATGAGTCAGCAAAAGGGCGAGGAAGTTGCCTGGCCCAGCAGAGGAAGCTCTCCACTTCTTTCATAAATACCTCAGGGTCTGCAGCCATCGCGGGCGTTAGGTAAATCACATGTGTCCATCATCGCTGGGGTATGCAGCTGCGTGCAACAAGAAAAGGAGCACACACATATGAAAACATGTCTTACTATCTAACGTGCAGCCTTGCACACACACACATGATCTCCCGCACGAAGCACAGGTATTCCACAGAACACCTGACAGGTGCAGGCGTGGTCTGCTGCGAGAGACACGCTATCTTGACACGCTAACTCATTCTTAAATCTGAGTTACATGCCTGAGGCAGAGTGCTAAGAATCCTAGTTTACTCTCTGAAGCCTGTTCCTCTTCCAGTCCTTGTCTCTGGGCACACCCTCTTCCGATTGTAGGCTAACTTCTGTCACTCTGCTCATAATGGAGCTTCTAAGAGGCCTGAGAATATGAGCTTGTCTGATGAGTAATGGACTTATTAGCTGTGTCAAAAGCATGCCACCAATCCCATGATCAGTATGTATTATGTTGTCCTGCAGGTGTCTCTTCAAGAAGCTACTGGATGAGACTCTTTCAGAAGCACTGATACCTCAATCAAGACCTGACCAGCTGTGGCTGAACTTAGGCACCTCAGTGTCATTGGTGGTGCCTTAGAGGATTTCTTTGCAGGTCCCTCTGAGGCACATATGGAAGTTCATTGAAGCTCAGTGTGCAAACAAATGGTTAAAAGTCATATTGTTTTAATCTAAAAATGTGTGTGGTCGTGGCTGCCAAACCGCAAGCTTCCCACATTTTCTCAGTTTGAAAAGCCAGATTTATTTATCATGTGAATAACACACATGACTTGATTCTACAGATATAACATAAGTACTATACCATATATTTAATAATGCATAGCAAAGAGTTGCCAGGAGGTTTTACTTTGCTTCACAGGACAGTTGCACTTGATTGGCATCGTTATGGCAGAATTGGAAAGAAGAATCTGAGAGGGCGGATTAATGGCAACACGCTGTGTAAACTCCCCTTGCCCGAGGCACTTGGTCTTTATACACCTTGGCTTCCTCTGTCATTAACAAGCTGTTTTCATGCGCGCAGCAGAGCCAAGAGTGTGAAAAAACCGGATGAGCGAGTCCACAGGTTTCTTGTCTTTTGGGGAGAAGGAGAGCGTTGCCTCTAGTTGCAGAGTTGCCTGCTTGCGTGAGGACAACAGCTTTATAATTTTAGACCTCCTGACCTGGCCCGTGGCAGCAGCAATTTTACACCTTGCTTTTCTTCTTTTTGCAGGCTCAGAGGCATACAAATTCTCAGGTGTTAACATTCTTGTATTTCAGTTACATGTTGACAGATGCACGTTTGTCATGTGAGCAGCAACCCATGCAACAAAACTGTGGAGGGGTTGTTCAATGTCTGAACCTGGTCAAAAGTTTACAATAGGCCCTCAGGGCCCTAATTGAGGTGTTAAAACAAATTAGGTCCCAGGACAGCCTTCCTCAAAAGAGGTAAGGACACTACTCATTTATGAGAAGAACCAGGCTTACATCCTAAAAAAGCTGCACAGACATGAGGTCTGCTGTTGCCCTCTGCTGCACAAGCAGCTTTAGTGACTTTTAGCTAATTGTTTTGATTTTATGGGCCATTACACTGCTATTTACTATTGTTGACATGTTTCCAGATGCAACATGCAGGCATTTTAAGCTAACCAAACAGTTTCACGATTAGCCAAGCTCAGAGGCCATCAGCTAGCGTCTGACAATGAATTAGCCTCTGGGTGCAACAGCCAATATTTTAGGGCTTCTAGTGTAGAAATCCAGGCCAAGACTGTTTGCCATACCCTTTTAACCATGCGATTAGTTCTGTTTACACAAAAGACAAAAAGTGATATTTTTTGTAAATGTTTTAGAGCCAGGCAACATTTTGGCTAATCTCTATTAGTCCAGCCTCCCTGGCTCTTCTTACATGGACTACCAAACCAACTAAAGCCTGCTCAAATGTGATTGGTCAAACTAGAAATGGAAACTTTCAGCTTTCTGCCAAAAATCTTGTCCCTTGCACTAACTTTGTCATATGTGACCTTTGCTACAAGGTCGCACTAGATGTCAGTCCCGGGATAGAGGAGCCTCTAGGACCTGACTGTGACTTGGTTGTATAGACAGATTGTTACTTAATGCAATCAGAATGTCAGCTGAGGGAGGCCTTTACCCTCACATTAACACTGAACTTGTTTTTGTTGGATGCAGGAATACATAGTTAATTTTTGCACATATCACCTATCTGCAAATTAGTTAAATGAAAACTTGCTGCTCTTCCACTTCAATAAATCAAAACATATATTAGCCTATTTCACAATGTCACCAGTGTCTTGTGCACATGATGAACACTGATTAATGTTTGGAAATCAACAGTGTTCCCACAGCCGCAGCCACTCTTTGCAGTCTGTCAGTCATTTTGCTGTCAGCAACATAATAGGAGTATTTTACGCTGGCTTGTTTTATGATGATGAAAATAGCAATGTTGCTTTGATGACGTCTGTTCCTACAGTCTTCACATTCTTCAAAACAAATGCAAGTTGTAACATCTCCTGTCAACAGTGTTTCGCTTTGCAATGGCAGTTAATCTTCTGTGTTCTTCCCAGTTACTTGTTGTGTGAATTTGAGGAGGTGTTGATGTTCTTGAGCCAAACCACAGCTAGATAACTGCAGTGGCATGCTGACAAATCCCTAAATCAACCCATAGCACACATGGAAGCAAACAAATGTATCTGTATAAGACACCTGAAGCGTTCAATCTCAAATACAAATCACCTTGATTGTCAAAACTGATACATCCACAGCCATTCATCCTGCTGACAGTGCAGACAAATGGACACAAAACACACACACACACACATACAGACCCACCACACACAGCGCAACATCCCTGACTGTTGTTTTTGGCTCAAGCAGGCTGGGATTTTTGCCATGATATTGGTATCTATAATAATGGAAGTTCCAAGAGGCCTCCTTTTGGAAAACAGGCTGATAATTCAATTTGAACTTGGCAACCAATGTGCAGTCACTAGTAGCATTACCAAATTACTCCCACCATAACAAAGGTCTTGCTTAGGCAGCAATTGGAGAGTGGCAGAGAGACTGGAGGCTATAGTGCCTCTCTTTGAATCGTTATTTATCCAAACTGCCAATGCTCTCTCTTGTTATGCAGTAGTGTTAAAGGTCGTTGAAGGCTTCTTTTACCTGCCAGGCAGTGGTTTTCTTATGAATCAACTTGCAGAGACTTGCCTTCGGGTTAATCTTGGACCTCCTATCTTGTTAAAATTTTCATTAAACTTACCTTACTGACACAATAATTAAAACATGCGATAATGAAGATGTAAAAAAAATATGACAGGTCCTTGGAGAAAAAAAGCAGTGCTACCACGTGATTAACAGTGATATGTTTAATGACAACAAAATACCATCAATATCAGAGCCAAATAAAGAACACAACACCAAACACCTCCAGTTTCATTTAAATGTGTAGGTAGGTAGGTAGGTAGGTAGGTAGGTGGGTACATAGGTAGGTGGGTAGGTATGTAGGTCTTTCATTGGGTAGGTAGGAAAGTAGGTAGGTGGGTGGATACAATAGGTAGGTAGGTATGTAGGTGGGCACATAGGTAGATAGGTCTTTCGTTGGATAGGTAGCTAAGTAGGTAGGTTAGTGGGGGGTAGGTAGGTCTTTCCTTTGGTAAGTAGATAGCTAGCTAGGTAGGTTACATAGGTAGGTAAGTCTTTCATTGGTTACATAGGTGGATAGTTAGGTCTTTAATTGGGTGGGAAGGTAGGTTGGTTGGTTGGTTGGTAGGTAGGTAAGTTGGTAGGTCATTCATTGGGTAAGTAGGTAGGTAGCAGGTAGGTAGCAGGTAGGTAGCTGGGTGGGTACATGGGTAGGTAGGTCTTTCATTGGGTGGGTAGGTAGTTAGATAGGTAGAAAGGTTGGTGTTTCGTAAGGTAGGTATATGGGTAGATTGGTAGGTACGTAGGTGGGTAGTTACATGGGTTGGTAGGTATGTGACAGCCTCAGTGCCATTATGTTTAGGTGAAAATACCATGAGGCAGTGATCTACTAATGAGAGGGGAGCATTGTGAGTGTGTGCATTTCTGGATGTTGGGGCCTGTGCTTGGGTGCTGATGTTCATCTATCAACACGTGTGCAGACTGAAGGTGGAGCTTTTCATGGGTGAATAGTCCTGCAGGATACTGTCCTCTTATAAAAATGTTTGACGACAGTAAGAAAGATGTTTTGATTTACAGGCCATCGTGGAAACAGGCTACATTAACAGGCTGTGGTTGCACTTCCTCGTGTCTGTCTTGATGAATTCTTTCTGGGGGCACATTGGCATCCCCTTGACAGTTTGCTCTGTGAAACCTTTGACTAATGAAATTAATCCAACCATATAAAAGTAATTAATGTTGCTGGTCTTTTAGATCTTAATGGTTTTGCTACAGTGACACTGAAGATGTTGTTTCAAGACTAATTTTCAGCTCTGTCTTTCTTTCTTTTCTTATTCATACATGGTTTCAAACATATTCAAAAGTAAACACACAAACACAAACACACACACACACACACAAAGAGAGAGAGCATGCCTTTCCTATTCGCCTATTAAGGTAAAACAGAGGAGTGCCTGCTGGGTCATGAAAGTTTGTGAATAAAACACAACCATATAATTAAGCCTGGCTCTGCTCTCAATGGTATTTTTGTTTTGTGCTTACTGTTATACTGCGATCAGCCACAATGAGGTGTAGAGCTGTAACCGAGGGTTAAGTACAAAACATGAATGCCATTGACAGCAACAGGATACATTCATCCTCTCTGTTGCATAACTGTGATTCACACACACTTGTTGTTGACTCATACAGTGAAGGTGATAATTATACTAAGTTTTTTGTTTTTTGGGGAGGAGTAGTCGATGCCCTGTACCTTGAATAATGTAAAATCTGGTCCTTTTCACCTTTGAAATATTCCGGGTCTCTGTTACTCGTTTGTTCTGGGCACCATGTTCTGGGACCTGAATCTTCTGTCAAGGTGAACCAAGGCAAATGAGTCCCAGGTGACAAACCAGACGTGATGATTCAAGAACACCTAGTACAGTACAGTATTAACAGGCCAAAAGAGGCTGACCGCTTTCATTATTGTTGTTACGTCACCGATGGCACATATTTGTGGGACAGTGGCCTCAGATTTGCAAAGAAGACGATGAAATTAGCGTTTACAGACACGCCAATGGCCACGTGAGGATGTACTTAGACACAGGAAACAAAGATTTTATGACAGCAAGAATCAAACAAAAGATTCACATACTGTGCTAATAGCTCCCAACAATTTTAATTGAGCATCTTTTCGATCTACCAGACATTTTCATCAGGCGGTATCAAATCACCACACATCACATGCAGAACGAGGCGGTATGTATAGACGCAGACAAATTCATCACTCACGTGTTTGGAATGTGCATGACTGGTAAACAATTAACTCTCAGGCTGGACCAATCAGAGCAGAAATGGACAACACTGTCCTATACTCCCACACGAGGGACAGAGCACGCCACTATGAGAGGGGCAGAGGCCACTAAAAACATCAAGATCAACATTATACAGTCAAATATATGTCATCAGACATAGGTTAGAAAAAAGAATGATATATTTATTTATTTCTTACCTGTGTGATTGATGACCTATGTTTGATTGTAGATACTGAATATATGAGTAGAAATACCTGTAGCTAATTTCATAATCACATTCATTAGGTGTTGAGATATTTCAGTTTGGACAGAAGTGGTTGAAGTGTGGGATTTACCGGCATATACTGAGGTTGCTGTAGCAATACATTCATTAACTGGGTGTTGAAATTCAGAGCTGTATGCTTAAATTCTTGGCAGGAAGTGGGGCATGTCGGGAATGGGAACTGGATTCTGGCAAGTTTGTCACCTCTTTAATATGTGATTTTCATAGTCATTTGGTCGGGGCAGACAATACTTTAATATATTTGATTCTTACTAGCATATAACACTTTGGACTGTCACAGATGGACCCATAATCTGTCAGGCTCCATCAACTTTCAGTCAATTTTCTGCAGCGAAAATTTATTTCACTTTGCTTGTTTTGCTTCCCTCATCTGATAATTACACCATATAAACATGACTTGTTCAATCATGTATGTTATAATTAGTTTTTTTAATGCAACACAAGATCTGGGTTCAGTCCTGTCTGCATTGCCTCCAGCTCCATTGAGTACAGCTGGTGGTTTTTATTGCAGGCAGGCCCATAAGAGATAGTGTTTTTGTTGCACCAGTCACTCCCCACTGCGTAGCAAATATGCTATCCAGGTTAATTCACATTGATAAACACAAGGAAAACACTGCTATAATAGTTGTACACAGTTGTGCAATCGATTCAGAAAAAAATGTGGGTTCAAGTCTTTTACAGACTGCCAAAGACTAAAGAGAGGAGATGTTGTAATTCAGCATGTTTTACAATGTCAATATGTAGAATGTAAAGTCAAGCATGAGATTATTCATTGATTTATTTGGGCAATGACCTCAACACTGACATGAAGAGATGATGTCAGTACCTTACAATTACGCGTCACTTTTCCTCTCCCAGGATTATTATCTGTTTTAATACATTGTCATTTCAAGCACAATTATCCCCAAACTGCAGCTTTGTTCCCCAGGTACCTACAAAAATATGTGAACATTAATATGGTGCTTTATTTTTTCTGAAATATTGTATAGTATAGTATTGTACAGTATGCTACAATATAGTACAATACAGTTTGTATAGTATGGTATGAAAAACAAAGTATAGTATAGTATGCATTGCAGTGTAGTGTAGTATAGCATGGTATGGTGTATTATAGTATAGTACAGTGTAGTGTAGTATAGTATAGTACAATATAGTATAGTGTAGTGCAGTGTAGTATTGCATAATATAGTATATTTAGTGTGCATCTGTCACAGTATAGTATAACACTTAACTCCACAATATTTACCAGAGTACCAGAAAGAAGCACTAAGTATTTCATTGGTACCTGATTAAAGGTTCAGTGTGTAGAATTTCGTGACATCTAGTGGTGAAGTTGCATGTTGCAGCTAAATACCCCTCCCCTCACCCTCCCCTTCCAAACATGAAGGAGAACCTGTGGTAACCAGTTCTAATAAAAACTCAAAAAACATGGCGGCCCCCACTCCCAATGTAAATATAAAATGTTTGAATATAAAGGGCCCATTCAAGAGTAAAGAAAACAACAACTCATAAGTTTGATGATTACGCACCAGTGAAAACATCATTAGGATTGTTTTATATTTAATTTCTGCCAACAGAGCCATTTCACCTAAATCTTACACACCGAACCTTTAAAAACGAAAATAATTACATAGTTAATCACAGGCTATATTTCTAAAGTGTTCCCAATCTTTATTGTCTTCTGGTCATCAGTAAAGAAGCAAAATGGAGAGTTCTATTTATTTGTTCCTATATTGTACCTGCGAGGATCCACACCAACATTACCAAACCTGTGAGTGCATTGTTTTATTGTTGCTTGTGCGAGGAGAACCAGTTGAACTGAGTTAACCTACTCGAGTGGTTAAGACAATGACAATGACAAACAGCTCCCATGTCTTTACTGGCAGAGTTCTCCTCTGCCCTACAACTGCCAAATAAAACAGCTTGTAAACAGTGCAAAAGATCCTGAATGACAGAGGGTTAGGACACTTTGTCAAGCTGCTGCTGTCATTCACAAAAAGCTTTTTCATTCATCTGTTCCTGGGAGTGGCTCCAAGATTGTTTACGTGCTCACTGCAGTGCTTGGAAAACCAAAATTACAAGTCGACCAGTTCTGTTTGATGCTTAATTTATTTTACTTTGATAAAAATAAAAACACAGACAATATATATATAGTGCATTTTACCAGGTCGATGTATCTTTGTTAACCACATCATTAGTCTCTATGCAGGTTATCATACTATGTTTTACAGAACTTTTGTTGCAGACGCTACCACCTCTCTTCATAAGTTACATCCCTGATATCAAAGTGCTGTTTGCAAGTGGGGAGCATTTGTTCTGATTGCTCGAAAATGTACGTATGAGTTACACTGTGGCAACTCAACGGTGAAATGGCATACCTGCACATTGACTCACATGTCTTTGTGCATATACAAGAAACTGAGGCGTATGCTTAGCAAGGACATAGTTGGTGCCACACCCATGCTTTTACATCTTTCCTCTTTATGACCTTACTTTACTGCCCTCGCCAAACACACTACATTTTTTTTTATATTTTGTATTCACAATCACAAATATTTGATTTCAAGGATAACTCCTAAACAGCTGTCTGGGCCTAATTTATTTAGTTTGTTTTTTGACAGGAACAATGCGGCGAAACATTCCCACATAGCACAATAGTTTTGGCCATTATATGGCCAACTCTGCCACATCCAGACCACATACTGCTTAGAATAAAGGCACTTCAGCAGTCCGCTCCGGATTGCCAGATCTGGGCCACAAGTAAGCCTGCATGCAAACCAAAGGTGTCACACATTTGTTTTGTGCAATTTGGGCCATATTCACCATTTTCCACATGAACCACACATTAGGTTCCCATCTAGCTTACAACTTGCCTAGATCATTTTAGGATATTTGGGCAACATTTGCTATTTTACAAGTGGGCCACTTTAGGCTCACATCCATTATATCCTGGGACACAAGAAGGACTAAAGTGGCCCACATCAGGACTTTTCAATTTAAAAGGTCATGATGAGTGACTGCAGGCTTGATTTAGTTTCAGCGTTTAACTCTTTTTTCAGCTCAGATCAGTTTGTGTTCGTATATATGTATGTAGGTAAGGGAAATGTTTTGGTAGAGAATTTCAAAAATTATTTTCTATTTTCTATTATTATTTTTTTTCACTGTGTCATCCTGCAATTACTGGTTTCCGATCCTCTGGTGGTTTAAACATATACAAGCTATTTGTAGTGTAAATGATTTGTTGTAATATGTGGATACAAATTTAAAGGGATGTTTCCAGTATTTTACCAGGAAACATGGAAGAGCCAATGTTATCCTTTGAAACAATCGCTGGCATTTTAGGAAAGGAATCTTGTTTCAGTCTGACACTTTACTGTAACTCACACATGAGTATTGTTGTATTATGTCTACAGTCACTTTGTCACTCCATACTATAGATGGATGTGCTGTATGATTGTTGGTTGTCCTATTACACACTGGGTCATGTTGTGTCATTGTGGCGTGACAGAAAGTGCAGTCACTGAGACTATAGACACTAATTATAATCATGTGGGAAACAGTGTTTGCTACTTGTGGTGAGATAACACGCAGAGATTGAGCTCACAGATCACAGAGACAGTCCTGCACTCGGTATATAAAGGATGTGATGTCATGGCTGCAATGTGAGCAGGGATCATAATTGTGTATGTAATTTGTTCAATTAAGGAAAAAAATCACCTGCACCATCTGCTCTGCTGTTGGTCGCTACTTGCAGTGTTTCTAAGCCATGTGATGAGATTTAATACAAAGTCAATGCAAATATGAGGATACATGCAAATTTTGCATCACAAAACTGGGCAATGCTCTTAAATGAACAACCTCTCAATTTCCAAACACAACTGCATCAAGGCCACATGGCTCATATTGTCCGATCAAGGTCATAGTTTGAAAAAAGGTCCAGTTTGCCAGAGCCGTCCAGGAGCCTGCACCAAAACAGGAAACTCATTCTTGATCCCAAGCAAATATTTACACAGGCTGAAGCTTGTGACATCTCTACTTATCTCACTATCCACAGCAGCTATAGTATCCACCCTTTCAGCTGATGTCACTAGGTCAACAAGAGGTCTAGTGTTTATTTGACACATTAAATGACACACAACAGCTGATACTAGAACCTCTTTACGATATAAATGGTTAACATGAAAAAGAAAGCATTGATTGAATTGACAGTCTACTAATGATCTTTGACCAAACCCACATGTACATGTATGGGTTTAGATGACATACTGTACTATTTTAATGTAGAGGTATCCAGAATGTGTCAGTGAGCAGAAAACATTATCATCACAAACATCAAAGGCACTGAGTCCGACAGTAAAACGCTACAGTACATTCACCTGAGGCCAGGCAGAAACATTTTTTTTGTAACTGCTACAATTATGATTGCTCATAAATTACATTTGGAAGTTGAGAACTGGCTTGAGATCAAATCACAATAATTTCTCACTTGACAGGCAGGGTAATGGGCTGTTGGCAGATCTATTTGTAATCTCATTTGATGTGGCACTGGAGGGCAGACTGTGTGAACTCTGCATCCTGTCACCACACGTAAAATGACATCACTTTCCTCGAGTGATGGTCTTCTTTTCCCCCAATCTAAACTATCAGACAGATACAAATTATCTCACAGGATTGCCATATCATTCATAAGTTTTTGTGAAGCACATTCGCTTGAATGGAGAAGGCCTGCAGAGTGTAGACGTACAAGGAGTGAATGTGGAGGAGGAGCTTAAAAGTAGGCAAGGAGAATATTTCTTTGTTTCGATGATTATGAGATGTTCACATCCCAGAGAGGGGTGGATGATAAGCAGGGCTTCCCAGCGAAGAGCAATATTTATTTAAGCAAGGTTACACCCATTGGTGACAAACAACTAGATTCTCGCCGCTGTCATTTTCACACACTCAGGTCTACTTTTTACACGCATCTATACCTCCACACATATCTACAGAGGCAATCACACACACACACACACACACACACACACACAGATGAGCATTGCGACATATACATATGTCAGGTGTGGCAGTTCCTCATGAATAACTCCAGGATTTTTAAACCTTGGACGTAATTTCCCATGGGTCTGTACCTGTTAATGGGTAAAGGTAAAGTAAAAGTACAAATAAATATACAAAATGTACTCAAATAAAAGTCAAAGTACCACATTAATTTTTCTTCTCAAGTAAAAGTTAGTAATGCTTGCTTTATGTAAAAGTGCTTCCTATTCCATAATGGTCTAATACATCATTAACTGTGTCTCCTGTACATTCTATATTTATACAAGAATAATACAGACTGTAAATGATGGTCCTGAAAACTCTTTATTGTCATATTCCTTAATGGCTGAGTCTCTCACCAATCCATGTCAGGTGTTTCTTCTTCGCCCATGATGCTGCTGCAGCAGGAGGCGGGGTCTAAGGTCTAATGCCGGCTCTAATTGGATCAGTGAACCAATTCCACTCTCATTATTGATTATTTTCAAATATATAAATAAAACTATGTGAATATGAAAGGCAATGCATTGTAAAAATATTGTGGAGTTAAAAGTACAGGTATTTGCTGATATATGTTGTGGAGTAAAAGTGAAAAGTACCTGAAAATAAATGTACTTCAGTAAAGTACAGATGCATGAAAACTGTACTTAAGTAGAGTGATGAAGAAAATGTACATTGTTTCATACAGCCACTGCTGGCAACAGTGAGATGCAATGTGATCTCATCCAAAGGTGGAAAAAAAAGGTTCGGTTTGTTAATTTTGTGGTGACACAGTGACCCACCACACAAAGCTCTCACAGATGACATTTTTCGGATAGAAACACATTGAATTTGTGGAAAGTTGTATTACAACTGTTACGCTGCACCTTGCTGACTATTTTGACTATGTTGAGCAGGATGAAGACTGGTCAGTGGAAAAACAGAGAAGAAAAAGGTGTTCAAAAAATGTTCAAAGAGCGAGAGTCCTGCTGCAGACGGAGCACGGCTAATGCTATTAGCAAAAGTTATTGATGTTGTTGACCTGGCATCAGTACTTTGACACAAAAAAATGCCTCATGGGATTATATCGCAACCATTTCTCAGTTGCTGGTTACAGCGCTCTCTCTCTCTCTCTCAATATTGCACTGGTTCACAATGTTTTTGTCCCTAATAATACCTGAGAAGAAAAAGACGAGGAACCGGGATCCCAGGTTTAAAAAATACTAGATTTATCCTTTAACATTCCTGTATCATGATCACCATGTTTAATCTCCTGCTGCGTGAGGGTCTGTAAACTAGCAAGCTGCTGGATTACTGCCTTTACTTAACACACATGCCAGCACAGCAGCCAGCAGGGTTACGTTACCTCTTCACCTTCTATCTGCTTCTGTCTGGACTACATTACATTTAAGTGCATTATACATATAAGATCACTTCTCCTGATCTAAAATAATATGTGAAACTGCACAAATACACATCCACAGACATGCATCCTTGCAACACACACAAACCTAAAGGCCGCATGTATCATCCTTCATATGTTTTGTTTTTGTTTTTTTATTCACTTGTCGTAAAAAGAGCACGTTGAGACAAAGAGGTCCACATTTGCTCCACCATGCACACAATCCAGTCTATTCCCACAGGTATGAAAATGGGTTCGGCAACTGTAAATTACGCCACTGTCCAGCGGCTAAGTCAGCATTATCAGGCATGGTGTCATCATCCTGCCCCTGTTCTCCCACTGCGTGTAATGAATCCAGTGTGTCTGAGCCCTGGCATGCACAAATGATTAACTGGTGGCAGAACTGATTAAGGAGATAAAGCTTGGCACACAACCGCCTCCACGTGTACCTGCATAACTAGAGCTTCCTCACGCGAGGGAATTATTCATCTCTGCCAATCTTTCTTGTCGGATTCTTACACACTGTACACCCAAGATTCCTTGAATGTAGAGGACAGAAAATGTGGACGCTGAGATATAAGTGGCCAGCTCTCTTATTTTGTAGTTTCCAATATTTTCTATGGATTCTTGGATTCACTAAGTCAAAATATACTGATCAGATTGGTGTGTAGATCTACTATGTATAGTACTAACTTCAAACTTTTACATTGTATGTTATGTTATTGTTAAAATTCAACATTTGGGAAGAGCAGGATTATAATCCATAGAAAGTTAGGGAAATGAAACAAGAAAATGTAAAAGTTGAAATTCTTTTGC